>VZRQ01000111.1:398223-487894 GCA_013397975.1 Machaerirhynchus nigripectus | reverse complement strand
CCTTGCAGCAACATCTGTCAGCAGCAAAAGGTTACTTCCAATAATTCTGTTTTAGAATTTAAGCCCACAGTTCTGGCTCAAACCATCATGGTCAGAAAACTGAATTCATTCCCTGGGCGTTTGTGGGCAATGTCACTCCTCCCACTATAGATCATGTCTGTCTGAAGGGAAATAAGGATTACAAAAATAAAGTTTTCAGCAGCCCTATACTAACCCAAATATTATCTTGAACGTTATATCCCCATGTTCCAGAGTGAAAGATAATTCACTCCTCCCTTTCCAAAAATCTGTTGTCAGTGGTGAGAAGAAATCTTGAGCTGGAGAATAACCATGGGCAAGATATTTTAAAATACTCTTGAACATTGTCATTTCTGCTCAAGGAGCACTTTTGCATCCTTCTTATCTGTGCTAGCACCTGACCTCAGGTCTCCAAGAATTAATTCAGCTCAGTAGAAAAAGAAAGATACTAGATGTGAATCCCTAGATTCCCTGATACTTGTAAGCTGTTTTCTGAGTTTTTTTGTGGGAAGAGAGGTGGTGTGGGGGGTCATTTTGGGGGTTTAGGGCTGGTGTTGGTGTGCTGCGGTGGTTTGTTTGGTTTTGTGTTTGCTGTTTGTTTTTTAATGGAGAACTTATGTTCTCCTTTGCTGTTGCATCTAAGTCCAGAGTCATAGCTTCGTGGTATGTGGAGACTAATTGAGAGATACAGTATAGAGAAAAAAGCATACTAACAGGCACTCTTTACTTCCACTCTGCTACCCCAAATACCTAATTTCTATCAATAAAGCAATCATATGATGAAAGAATTTTGATTCCTTTCACCCAAGCTACTAGATAGCCATCATATACCTTGTGTTCTATTAGATATGTAGGTTCTATTAGATGTGTAGGTAAAGAATAACACCACTATTTTATTTCTCCCTTGTGTCAAGGCATAAAGCTAATTTTATTTTCGAAGAAATCTGAAAAAAAAAAAAAAACCAACAAAAAAAACCCCCAGCTTCACTGTCATAGAGTACATTTAACCAGAGATGAGAAGTCTAGCTTTCCTACTTCCCTCACCTCTGGTATAGCAGTGACGACCACACCAGAGCATAGATAACATTTGTAATCGCTAGATTACATTTGTGATGGACCCAACTGAGCAAAAGACATGTGATTCAAAAGAAGACATTTTTGAGACAGACTGAGAAGGAAAAAAAACCCAAGAAACTTCTAAATATGCCAAAAGAAGAGAAAAAAAATGTTTAAAATTGTGAAATGGGATTTAAATTTTTTTTTCCTTTCAAACTACTCCTTGTTGAATGGATACTATAGACATCAAAGATACTACCTTTAAAAACAAACAATGCCTGTACCAGAATCAATTTACTCTATCCTCCCTGAATTGTTCTGACCTTAGCAAAAGGTAACACAACTCTTTACCAAATTTTCTCAAATGGTAAAGATACTTAATAACGGATTCTTGAACTGAGTTCCTATATGGTTTTCCACTCAAAGGTGAACCTATTTCAGTAACACTTTCAGAACTATTGAACCCGGTGTAATTCTGGATTGTGCTGCAACACTCCACATCAGAAGGCAAACAAGATATTCTCATTGCCTATCATAACTTGCCCATAAATTTCAAGAATGCATTTAAAGCTTTTTTTAAATTGAGACATTTTAGAGATAGTAGTATTTAGCACAGGTAACATGCAGTGATGACAATAGCAGTCTGAAGTGTTATGACATGTAGTACTTAATCTGCATTGCATTTACTAACAACCCCTACTTTATTTGGTAATTCAACAGCAAGAAACAAAACTAATCCAAATTATTATAAAGATAAATGACATATATTCAGATTCTTGTGTAATACAACTTCCTCTCTAGAAAGCTGTTCATTTTAACCGTTAATAGAAAGTATTAAACATTTCTAAAAATGTATACTTACTTACTATATACCTAAGGAATAAAGAAGAAATCCAATGGTTCTTTGAACTTAATTAACTTCTAAGTAGACCTTGAACACCTAAAGTTCTAAACAATTAGAGAAATGCAAATATTAAACAAATCAAGTCATTCAACCATTGTCCCACTTTCAGTCTCCTCCTCTGTAATGAATTCCATTCTTCCTAGTCCAAACCTATATGCACATATACTCTATATTCCCTAGCTTTCCCCAAAATCCTTCACCTCAATTGTTCCCTTAGAATAGACAGAGCAGTCTTCAAGTTGCTACCAGTCTAACCTAAGAACAAGGCAAAGGCTCAGCAAACACAGGTAAGTATGGAATTAAAGTGATGATACTTATATTCATGCAATAAACATGGCATCTTCTGGTAGATGTATTGGGTTGACTCCTTCTTTAATCATAATGTTTGGTTAATAGTGTTAAAACTTCTATACCATTTTGTTAACCATGTTGTCTCTCCTCCTTCCAAATGCTATGTAAAACTACTGTGCCAAAAATCAAGAATGGTAAAAGCACTAACCAATTACAAATCACAACAGTTCCAGATGAGAAATAAGAAGTGATGTTTCTAGAACATCCTGAAATGTATTATCCTGGTCCATTGGGCTTACACATTCACACTCTGAGTAAAAAAGAAATAAAGAAAGAAAAAATAAGAAAAATTCTTAGAGGTTATTTGAATTTTTAGACACTAAAAATAAAGGGATATGTGAATAAATATTAAAAGAGGCAAATATGAAGCTTATGGTTTACTTGAAAGCTCTTTTTTGGTTGGTTTTTTTTTGGTTGGTTTTTTTTTTTAATAGCTCAGTGTTGAGACTTACCTACAAATACACACAGTAAAATAACATCATCAAAAATATAACACAAAAGACAACATCAGAGAGAAAGTAGGGAATAAACACCAGCTGACAACAAGTGTTCTGCAAGATGCTTGTGACAAGTGAAATTTTTGAAAGGACAAGTAGGACAATATCAATTGTAGAAGTCAATTGATATTATATCTTCAAAGAAGTACTGTGTCCATTTCTGTCTACTGTATTTCAAGCTGTTTGCAATTGCTAGGGTACAAACCAAAACCACACAAAAACTGACTGAGGTCCAAGAGACAGATTGAGTTAGTTTTCTATAACAGATCAGCACATTTAGTTCAAGAGCAAAATACATGAATTCCCTTAATTAAACTAGAGATAGAGAAAGAGGGATTTCCAGCTGTAGATAATCCTTTAGCTCAAGTAGAAGTGTGAAGGTGATCTGGTATCTGGGAGCCAAAGTCAAGTTAAGCATAAATGTAAATTCACAATAGCAAAGGTGATGCCACGGCATTTTTAGGTATGTGAATATATACAGTATTACCTGAAGTTTTCAAGACAAAAACTTTGTAAAACTCAGTACAACAGAATATCCACAAAGCATCAGTTTAGTTTATAAATTACTATTCTACTGACTTCCGTTACAGAGGCTAAGAGAACAACAAATTAATTATTCCAATAAAAAATTCAGACAACTAATATATTGGTTTTGACATATCAACATTTATATAAATAGAAGTATTTTTTGCAAATGTACATACTGCCCTGCTTTGAGACATTTTAAAAACAGTTACTGTAACTTAAAGTGAGTAAATAAATCAGATTTCAAAGACCTTTTAGAAATAATTTTCTTTAATTTGTCTTTAAGACAAGAATCACATTTTTAAACATCTATGAGGTGCTGTAAGCTAAATACTGAAGACTACATTTAAGACACTTTATTTAAAAATTAAGATGTTAGAAAGTTCCTACCTACTACACAACACGTAAAACAAGACATAAAATATTTTTAAATGTTCATTTTTTAAAAACCAAAAATATACTATGTTAATTAAGATATATACATGAGAGGTTATCTTGGTAAGTCAGCAAGAACAAATGGGATGATATTTTCAAAATGCATACCTTTAGCAAGAATAGGAAAAATATTAGGAATTTAGTGTGAGGGGAAAAGGAATTAAATGTAAGGAGTTACATGCCTTACAAATTTAGAGTCTTTTTAAATTTCTTTTGCTTTGGGCACTTCCTGGTGGAGCATCTTTTTTATTCTTCCGTTTTGCAGATAAACTATTACACTCTTTTGACCCATGGTATGCATGCAGACATAAAATACAGAATTCAAATGCACATGCTTCTCTGCTACATAGTCCCCGTTTCTTTACCAATTGATATTTAGCAGGATATTGACATCTTGGACAGGGTTTTAGAGCTTCATCTGTGAACAGAGTTTTAGCAACCTGTGGCAAGAAGAGAGAGAGAAAAGCTATTTAGTCTTGTAAATGAAAACTTTCCAAAAACTGAAAGTGAAGCATTTCTTAGATACCTACTTTCATGTATTCTTCCTGCCTACTAGCTGAGTGGGGAACAGAACTGCATCTCCTAGGTGTAAGTTCAGTGTATGAAGGTGGTGTCTGCAAAATAGGAGTTCTGGCTTGAGCTTGAACAGGCCTTAGAGCAGATCTATTGAGAATATTAAGTCTTGTAGCAGCATCTTCAGCCTTCAATAAATATTCCTGTTAATTTATAATTAGGAAAAGAAAGGGAGCAAATCAGGATTTTATTTCATTTGAGGTTTGCAGCTGGATCTTACTTGTTTGGATTTTTCCCTCTGCAACAATACATAAGAAAAGAAAATTATATATACTGCAAGTCTTTACCATTAAATGTTTATATTTAGCAAGAGATCAAGAGAGAGATCATTAAAAACCAAGTCACATGAGCAGGATAAAAAGACAACTGTCTTTTAGCACACTCTACTGGTGCTCATATTTCTAAATTAGGACATCTCAATAGCAAGTGTGTATGTATCATGTTGAAGATCTGAGAAAAATATACTGCTATAAACATGCTTAATTTTCCAGATGCCCCTTAAAAACACCTTCTATATATCCTTCTGAGGTTCACAAATACACTGTGACACAAGCAGATCTGAAAATAATCAGGAAGTAGTCTAGAGCGGGTCCTACAGCACTGCAGACTAGAGTGAAACGGACAATGAGGAACAGCATGCCACAAATGGTATGAGCAGAATTTAAAGTCTAAAGCTAGAATTAGTCAAGGAAGAGATCCTACAGGATTCTCAAGGAAGGGCAAAAGGGTAAGTAAGAATCTTACATGGTTGAAGGACTAGTAGTCCAACTGCAGACAACCGAAAAGCAGCAAGAGCCCACTACATTCTCCTCTTAGAATCCATCACCTGCTCATTTTGGAACTGTCTCTGTCAAGTTACCTTTCTGTAGCTTTACAAGATGTTTCCTCTTTCCTTCTATCTTCTTCCACACTTGAAAAAAAAAACACCTTTGAGAGCCACCTTACCCGAGCTGCTTCTTTCAGCTGTTTCGTGTACAACTTTCTCCTCTTATCAGCACTTCTGTCTTGTACAATGATTTCACGCCAGCTTTTGCTTACTTTCCAAATGCTGGAACAAATAAAAAATTTATCCACTTTCAACTTTTTTCAAGTAGTGCAGAAGTCATTATAGCAAGACTACCTGGTAAAGATTTTTGCATGGTTTCATATACTCTTGGTCATTTTATAGACTGCTGCTATAGACTAGTTCACCATTTTGTTACGAAACACAGATCTCATACTTGAAGTATCACTGTATAAGAATAACAGAAGAGTCTAGAGAACAATGGCAACATAAATAGCACAGAGTATAACTGACTTAAAAAATAGTTTCTTCCTCCATGTAAGCCACTTACCAAGATTGTTTCTAGTCCCATTTGTGTTGAGTTCTGAAAACATCTGTGCCCTTATACTTTCATCTATTCACCCATTCCCTTTGTAACTAACAACAAATAAATAAAAAGCATTGTGCGAAATGTAACAGTTCCTATTTATTAGAAATTAATCTAGAAGATTGCCCATGAGTCAGAATTCTTTTAGCATCTTGGTGCTTAGAAATAACTGAGGAAATAAAATACACAAGAAAAATTACAGAAAACTTGTTTTGAGTGCTATGCACTATTGGGAACTTGTAATGAGAATAAATTACTATCTAGGCTTAAAGGAATTTTTAATATACTTTAAAATTTACAAGTACTGTGATTTAGTTTTGAATTTTAAAATTCTCCATGTTCATTAAGCTTTTTAATTCCCCTATTTATTTTTAGATCTACACAGAAAGACCTATTTAGTTAACAGGGAGAACACCTTTCCATTTTCTTAGAAAAAAACAAATTTTATTGACAACATCCAGTATTCCAGAAGTTATTCTAATTCATTTGCAGAAGCGCATCTTTTTCCCTTTTTTTTGTGTGAAGCAATAGACTTACCTGCATAGACTTTCCACTGTCAAAGCATCTAAAACTATAGCAAGAACATGTCTTAAATTTCTATCTTTTAATTCTGTTAAAATATCTAATTTTTCAAGGCCCATTTTCTTGCCAATAAGTCCAGGAAGAACATGATCTAATGCAAATATTTCTGTTCCATCAATATTCTCTGAGATTTGCTTTTGGTGCAATCTTTGTCTTTGCAAGCAAATTTCATGAACTATTTTCAGAGCTGGAGTTCTTGAGAGATCTCCATGACTTACAGCCAGGTCTCCACTAGGGTGTTCTTTTAGAACTAACTCATGATCTTCACTGACAAAGTTTCTTTCTTTTGTTAATATATGCGTTGAAGTAGGACTGCCATGATTATCTTCTGTCTCTGACTGAGAGCCTAGTTCCCGAAGAGTGGATAATCTTCTGACTCGTTCAAGTTTTCTTGTCTTTCTTTTACTGTCTAAAGTTTTGGAATCTTCTTTGTGCTTTTGGAAGAGCTCCTGGAAAGATCTCTCATAATCAGACGACAAGTCTCCTGATTTGTCCAAAGGAAGTGAATTATATCCGCTATCCTCAGGTGTTGAAAGATCTGGGTAATTTGCCACCTTAACAGGGGGAGAGTTTATATCATATAGTCCAAAGTTCGAGTTCTCTACAGGACTGGTGACAGAAGTCAGGAATTTACCCTCACTGGCCTCAGGTAACACATTGTAAGTAGGAATCCTAAGCACCCCATCATTAACACTCATAAGAACATTTTCATTGAATTTGTTAGTGTTACTAACAGTGACACCCTTACACAGAATTGGAGATAAATTTTCTGATTCTAACAATAAGGGGACTGTACACTGGGACTCATCTAGTGTAGAAGTCCTTTGTTGTGAGAAGGAAAGCCTTCGTTTTGGAGAATCAGGATTAGAGTCCTCAGGTTCTGAAGTGCTAGTTGTCAGAGGTTTGTAACTTTTATCTTCTGGAGAATCTGCAGGACTTTGTGGAAGCTTTTCTTCAGAGCTCAAAACACAAGACAGTATTTTTTTCCTGATGCTTCCTGAAGAACTAGGTTGTCTTTGACAGCATCCTACAGTTGTGCCAGCTTCAACAGTCTTGGGTAGAAGCAGCCTCCTGCATAGTGAGGAGCCTTTTCTACTTGATTTAGGAGTTTCAAAAAAATCTGCACTTCTATTTGCTTCTCTTTCTTCTGATAAAGAGATAGAATTAAATTCTCTTTCAATAGATGGTGACCTGGGAAAGAAGGCACTTGGATGAATGTGGTCAGAATGCTCTTGTAGCAATGATACACTTCTTACACTCGGTGCTTCTTCACATTCTGCATCAGGATCTTTTACTGACTCATTGCTTCTGCTGTCCAGAAATGCTGAAGTGCAACAGGTTTCTTTAAAATTTGAGTATTTAAAATTGCTGCTGGGAGGTGTTAATCTATTTCTTTTAAGAATATTGAACCTCGCTGGATGACTGTCTGCCATCTTCTGCTTGACACTTTGTACAGATACCACTGTTGTTTCTGAAACAAACAATAAAAGCGGTCACCAAACCCCCCTCAGATTAGTGAGAAAGCCTTGTGTAAGTCTATCAAGACAGCAGTCATGACAAAAGTATTTTCATTAGTCTCAGTAGAAACAGTGCTTATACACAAACACAAAAGTAGGTGGTCAGAATGAGTGATTAAAATGCATCTTATATTGTGAGGCAAATCAAACATACATCAGTTAGCTAATTGACCTGGCAGTCCTCATCTGTGGAAAAACACTTCAAATAAGCAACACAGCAACTAGAGGCTCATTGGTGCTGAAACTGACAACAAAACTCCCCACCATTCCAGTAGGGCCAAGATTTTTATTAGCACTGTGTAGAAGTGCAGAAGCTCTGGTAATAGGTGAGTTTAGACAAAAGGCATTTTCTCCTTAAGTAAAATGAGAGGATTAATCATGAAGTCACAAGTCTACAAGTCTCCCTATTATTTATATCCCTAGAGTCCCCAGAGGGAATGAATTTGACCTCTAGTTACAAAATGAAAAGTGCTTTTTTATCTGCCTTAACATTTAAATGTTATTTTTGTAAAGAAGCTCTCTGCTTTTGCTCATCTCTATGGGTAAATTGAGTGTTCTGAAGGCTTACATTTTAAAGAAAATGACTGACTATAAACACACTTACCAGGTACATAGAATTTAAGAGCTACTATATATTTTCCTAGAAAAGTTAGAAGTGGCTGATGCACACACTTAAATAAAAGATGTGTGGAACCAGGCTTACTTTTGCCATTCATACACTGCAGTGTCTCCACCCTAACCGTAGTGGCATTGGGTCACTGCTTTCTATGCACAATAACTATACAAAAGATGTTACAAGTAATGCAGCAAGAGGGCTGTTCTCACAGACACCAAAGTAGTTCACATTAAGGTTGCAAGTCTCAACAGTTTGTATCAGCAGCTTTTACTGGGGTATGTCACTGGCCCCTAAAACTGATACTCTGGAACATAAAGCCTAGAAGTAGAAACTGAACTTTCAAAGCAGACAGAAGTAGGAATTTTTAAAGGAGGCTTAAACACCAAATACTAAGGCATTGCTAATATCCCAAAAGTCCTGTCTTAATCTAGCCCTAAGCCACTCAACACAAGCAGTGGGAACCCAAACTGCCTGACAGAGGTGAGGCAGAACTATTCTTTGATAATCTTGGGTCATTAATTAGCATTTTTGACCCATACAGAAGGCACTTTTTAAGATTATTGCAATATTTAAAAATGCTTTGTTTTGTTTTCTACTGTAAGACAACAGCAACACAAGAAGCTCAAAAGAAAAAGGATGTTAAACAACAGAATAACACCTTGGCATAAAGATGTACACAATCTTGCTAATATCAGTATTAAATCAAACAGACTTAAACAAATAAAATCCACACACATAACTCAGAAAAATTCTTCCAGGAAAGACAGTTACATGAAAATAATTGCAAGACAACAACAAACTCTCAAGTCTGGTGTGCTTCCTTTCCTTCTCCCCCTTACCTCTACAAGTACCTTACTTTCCCATTTGTTTTCTGTCTCTGCTTTTTGCCTTGTTCCCTGTTTTACACAAGGAAATAAGTGACAGGACAAATAGGAAACACAAGGTCATAGCTTTAAGCTAGTGTTTAATGAATTAGAGATTACTTCTTTCCAAATAGCATTTAAGGTTTCATCTGCATCACTTCTCCCTGTTTTAGTAGATCTGTAAGTACTGGTGTCCCCCAACAGCTGATCCTGGGCCCACTATGGTTCAACTTACCCATCAATAACTTTGACGAAGGGGCAGATGCCTCCTTAGCAAGTTCACTGATGGCACAAAGCCAGGAGGAGCAGCTGATATCCCAGAGAGCTCTGCAGCCCTTCAGAAGGACCTCAGCAGGTGGGAGAGATGGGCAGAGAAGAACCATCTGAAACTCAACAAAGGCAAATGCAGGTCCTGCACCTGGGGAGGAATAACCCCAGGCACCAGTATGGGATGGGGGTCAACCTGCTGGGAAGCAGCTCTCCAGAGAAGGATCTGGGGGTCCTGGTACACAATGATGTGTCCATGAACCAGCAGTGTGCCCTTGTGGCCAAGGGTATCCTGTGGTGCATAAAAAAAGCATTGCCAGCAGGTCAAGGGAGATGATCCTGACCCCCTACTCAGCCCTTGTGAGGCCTCACCTGGAGTGCTGTGTCCAGTTCAGAGTTTTCCAGTTCAAGAAAGACAAGGAAATACTGGAGACAGTCCAGCAGAACTATGGAGATGGTTAGGGGACTGGAGTACCTCAGTTATGAGGAAAGGCTGAGGAAGCTGGGTCTGCTTAGCCTGGAGGAGAGGAGACTGAGAGAGGACCTTATCAATATCTATCAGCATCTGAAAGAAGAGTGTCAAGAGGATGGAGCCAGGCTCTTCCCGGTGGTGCCAAGTGATAGGACAAGAGGCAATGGACAGAAACTGGTGCAAAGTTCCACCTGAACATGAGAAAAAAGTTCTTTACTGTAAGGGTGACAAAACACTAGAACAGGCTGCCCAGAGAGTTTGTGGGGCCTCTTTCTCTGGAAATATTTAAAAGCCATTTGGACACAATCCTGAGTAATGCACTTTGAGGACCCTGCTCAAGCAGAAAAGCTGGACTAGATGATCTCCAGTGGTCCCTTCCAATCCTACACATTCTGTGATTCCATGGTTTTAGGCAAAAAGCTGAAAAGGCTTTGTCATGAACCAGAAAATAACTTTTTCCTATACCTTTAAAGGTATGAAAGCTCTGTGCGGCTGCACTTCTGTCAGTTATTCACGCTATAAGCAAAGGACCACATGAGTGTAGCTCTTCTTTTTGTAAGAAGAGGAAGACCTATAAGAAACCTGTCATAACAAGAGGGCATTATCTTCATGTACTCTACAAGAAGAATAGAAGCTTCATTTTTATGCTGAATTTTAGAGAACTGCAGTTAGTTAGAAAATGTTGCCAGTAGATATTACTTCCAAAAATGTTGATAGAGATTTAAACTGAATTCTAGAGACAGCTGTTCAAAATCTCAATCCCACAAAAAAAAAAATCACATACCCACACTCACCTTTAAAAATATTAACATTTCCCTTAAACACAGTCAAACTAGCCACACATTTAATAAAAGCACAAAGGCTTCCAGGATTGTAAAATAAATTTTCAGGCAGCATGCTGAAGAAACAACAAAAGGAAAACCTCATGCTTGGAGTTTCAGTCTCAGGCATTCTATGGGACAACAGAGAACTGAGAATAGAAAAAAACCTAAAATATTACGTAAGTATAAAATAAGTTAAGCAAAATTGTGTTGCAAATAACATAAAAATCACAGCAAAATAAGATTTTGCAGTTATAAGGGAGGTCAGAATAGCAGTTAAAGAAACGTTGGTAACTCAAGTAAAAGCCAAATATAATGCTGTACAGAGGCCAGCGTCCGGCAGGGGGAGCTTGTGAGCTCACTGCATTGATTTGGATGTTAGGCACTCTTAAAGGATAATGTAAATAAAATTGCCATTGACACTGAGTGAATAATGTCCGTCCATTAAGCTTCATTTCACTTCTTCTCTATACTTCATTCTATAACTCTCCATTCATTCATACTTTTTAGTACTTATTTTAACTTTTTTACCCCCTACTCTACACTTGTGAGACCCCACTTGGAGTATTGCCTTCAGCCCTGAAGCCTCCAAAATAAGAAGGGCATGGACATGTTGGAGCAAGTCCAGAAGAGGAACATGAAAATAATCAGAGGGCTGGAGCATCTCTGCTCTGAAGACAGTCTGAGATGGGGGATTGTTCAGCCTAGAGAAGAGAAGGCTTCAGGGAAATGTAATCGTAGCTTTCCAGTACCCAGTGGGGTCCATCAAGAAAGCTAGAAAGGAACTTTTTACAGGGGCATTTAGTGATAAGACACGGTGTAAGGGCTTTAAATTGAAAGAAGGAAAGTTAGGTTAGATGTCAGGAAGAAAGTCTTCACTATGAGGGAAATGAGGCACTGGAACAGGTTACCCAGAGAAGTTATGGAAACTCCATCACTTGGCAGTGTTCGAGGTCACCTTGCATGTGGCTCAGAACAACCTGGTCTAGTAGAAGGTGCCCCTTCCCACGGGAGGGGCTTGGAACTAGATGATCTTTAACATCCCTTACAACATGAACCATTCTGTGATTTAAAACAAACCCCAGTATACACCTCAAGTTTGTATATGCTTTTTCTTTTTTCCAGAATGTACTACCTGTACAAATTAAGATTTAACATTTTAACACAAGGTCTCATGTTACACATACAGAAAGAAAAGCCTTTCAGAGGCGCTGAACATCTCTCATAATAGAGCAAGATTGTACTTATATTCATGTGAGAGGCCTAATAAAACCTCTTATAACAACTACTTTTTATAACCATTTCTTTTTTATCATGAGAAAAGTTTCAACTTCTAAATCTGATACATAACACCACACCTTTTTCATTTGGGGATTTTTAATTAGTTTCTGAAGTTTTCTTAACCTTGTCCTACATGTCATCAAACAGATGTGGAGGGAAGAAAAAGGCTGGTCACACTGCTAGTCAGTTACAGAGGAAGCAACAAAATCCCTATTTACTAAGTGTAGATTTACGTGCTCTGTGCATTTATCATATCTATTATTAATTTTGCAGTTCTCAAATCAGTTTACAAATCAACTGCAAACTTTCTGGGAGTTTACTGGACAAAATTCATATTCAGAGACCCAAACTCAATTTAGGACAGGATTGACAGATTTAGACAAGGAGTAATTTCTAACAAGTTTAGTCTTACCAAGCACCCTAAAGAGGTAAGAATGTTGGTTATTAGAAGGCAATGTAAATGGTGCCTCCAATTTAGATACAAATTCTAGGTGGAGTCACACCTATTCCTAGTAATTTACATTCCTCAGTAATCCACACTGAACACTTATGTATTGAACAAGACGTTTTCTGCCTTTTTTTTAATCACTGTTCACCACTGCTAATAAAACAGATAAAGACACAGTTTTGGTGATACAGAAGTATTATCTCTGCTATTTAAACAGACACGGCATCTGCAGAAAAACAGATTCTGCTCTTTGACCTCAAAGTCACTGATACCTTCAAAGGTAATAATATTGAAGATGGCATAGCCAAGTCCTATCCGCGTGATGTGGGTCACTTACCCTAATTTGTGAAGCAAATCAAGATCTTCCCATGCAAAGGTGCTGTATTCAAAGTATTGCTTACCCCTAGTGATAACCTGAAGTGAGAAAGGATGTGGAGAGAAAAGAGAGAGGTGCAAAAGAAACATTACCCATCAGAGACAGTTCTCAGCCCATATACATATATGTGTTAACTGCAATGCCTAATTACCCAGCAATGGCGATAACTGAGGTGTAGCTGAGGACCAGCACCCGAGGGTCTCTCAGTCACCTGGGATGCCGAACACGAGCAAAGCAACCGCTTTACGCCCTCGTCTGGCAAATCGGTGGGCATAGGAGCAGAGCCTGGAGGCCGCCCTACAGTGGGTGCAGCTGAGGCGGCGGCGTGACTCCCCAAGCAGGGCTGAAGGCGAGGGGCAGGAGCGAAGGCGGGCTGGAGCGACTTCAGCAGCTCTCGCCGCCCGGCCTCGGGCCCGTTGCCCTTGGCGAGGAGCCGCTTCACCTCTCCCCACCCACACCGGCCCCTCGCGTGCGGCCGCCGCCGCCGTTTTCCCTCGCTCGGGTTTGAACTACCCGCCCTCACCAACCGCTGCCTCCCCGCCCCCTCCGCGCTCGGCCCCGGCCGGGAGCCTGAGGAGACCGGGAGTGCCCAGCCCCCTCCTCAGGGACGCCAGGGAACACCGGCGAGGCTCGCCCCGCTCCTCACGGAGTATATATACTTCAGCCCCGCAGCCCCCCGCCGCACCCAGCCCGCTGTTAAAGCGCCCCTGAGTAGTTCCTGCCCCTGCTCTGCTTCTCCTCAGGCACCCAGCGAGGGTGAGGTTTTCCCGCCTCTGCCAGAGCCCGCTCCGCTCCCTACGGTGGAGGGGGAATGAAGGGCGGGGGCGCCGGCGCTAAGGGGCAGCTCAGAGGTGCCTGAGGCTTTCACAGATAATAACCCTTATCTACACCACAGCCCTTAAGCCTGGCTTATAAGGGTGCTACTTAATTTGAGTTAATTAGCATCTTTTTAACGGACAGCCCAGGACCAAAACAGTCACAGAGCGTTTGTCAAGTACATTGCCTTCAAAGCAGTCGGGTGGAGGATCCCCGACTCCAGAACTACACAGGTCGTCCTCGAGTCTCCCCTGGTACTTTTTGCCAGATTCTAGGAAGGACCATTCTCCCTGGCTACAGTGTAGAGCACATTTTTCACATCTTGTCCTGTCGTGAACGGCCTAAGGGCTACTCCTGTTTAATTTGTTAAAAACCTTGTCGTTATTGAGAACCTGGCGCCTGGGTTTTGCTGTGGTTTTAGTTTTTCTGTATTTAAAAAAACAAACAAACAAACAAACAAAAAAAAACCCCACCACAACAAAAAACCTCACCACAAAACAAAAAACCAAACCAAACTGCTTTTCTCCTCTGTTTCAACCTCTTGGTACCCACCCACATCCGCGGCTCAGTGGCGGAGGAGAGGATGCAAGTAGTTACCTATAACAATACCTCCGCCTTTTACAAACCCTTTTTCTTGACCGCCAAAACTACGACTGCGCGGATGCCTGTTTTTCCTGGGCTCGGTGAGGACAACGTGAGGCTACACACGCTCGCCTATCTGCTGGCTTCTCACCGGCGGTATGGGGAATTTCAGACCTGAACGAGAGACCTAAAACCGACTCTAAAAGCAACACCTACATTTATTTAAGCAAACTCCAGGCTTAAGTAACGTAATCCCTGTACGTGGGGTCTGGCAATTTCTCAGCCTTCTCCTTTGACTACTCCGCTTCTCCAGCCTCTCGCATCCCTCCTGGCGTAAGGCAGCCTGAGAGGCGCCCGAGGAAACACGGGCTTAAAATTCCCGACCCAGAGCTGGCGGAAATCGACATTTTTTAGGGAAAGAATACCGGTTTATTTGACTACAAGGTAACAGTTATGGCTAAAAAGAGAAGGACTCTTGGGGGATCTTCCCCTTCCTTTTTAAAAGGAGAGAACACTAGAAACTTTCTTTAATGTAATAGAACTTTTCTGAAAGCGATTTCTGTAGTACCGTCAGTTTTGAATAAAATTGTTTTTCAAATATTTGTATTTATTTATAAAATACCTTCTCAGTAAAATTGGACGCTTACTAGTGGGACACAGCAGCTGCAAGCTCTGTCTCCGTCACTCAAACTTGGATGGACTTACTCGAGTTGGATCAAAAATACCCAAGAAATATAATATGTCGTAACTGTGACATTTTGTGCAATGCACAGAAGTCACACTAGAAAGTGTGATTTAACAAAAGAAGTCCCTCTCCCAAAAACCCACCCCAACAAAAAACAAGCAAACGAACAAAAAATCCCCAACCAAAACCTGAGAACGCTACTTCTAACAAGTAAAAAGAGGTAAGACATTCTGCAACACTTGCACTGCGCTCGGTTACGGCTGCATTTCCTTCCCCTGTCAAAAGTACTTCTGCCCCTGTGCTCTCCCCGTCTCGACACGCAAGCCTTTCCTCTCACTTCCCTACCAATTCCCCAAGAACTGTTTCACTTTACGGAACAGTGCGAGTCTTCCACACAGTCTCAATACTTTCTGCTACTCTAAATCCAAAGGAGCATCTTTAGAGCTAGAATTTACCAGCCCATGGGAATGGGAGTTACTAAAGCGCTCCTCTCGTAAGGGGCGGGGTTTATCGGAAAAGGCTGAGGTAACCGAAGCTTTAAGATCTGGCAAAGCATCCTATTTTTCAAAGGGAATGGTTAAAGGATGCCAATAATCAAGCAATTACATGTTTTCTTTCTTAATAATGGAGATATTTTCACAGGATTAACTGGATTTTTCAAGGACGTATTTTTAGTAACTCCTTTTAAATTTATCGGTTTGATAAACGCATTTTTGAAATACTGGAGAGCCTAGAGAAATAATACCAGGTATTTTTTTATTTGCTTATTTAGGAGTGGGTGATTTCCTAGCATCCATTTACCAGGAAAGATAGAGCTCAGACTATTTTTCTCCTCTGTTTCAACCTCTTGGTACCCACCCACATCCGCGGCTCAGTGGCGGAGGAGAGGATGCAAGTAGTTACCTATAACAATACCTCCGCCTTTTACAAACCCTTTTTCTTGACCGTGCTTTCTTCTGGCACTCCAGAAGTTACGTTTAGCTTTATTCTTACAAAGCAGTGTGAAGAAGCAAGTCTAAAGTCATTAATGTGATTTAATTACGTTTAATTTAAACACAAAATTAGGAAAACTAAAACGATTTATTATTACCCGAGTTCATTTTAGGTAAGCTACAAGTCATATATGAAGGTGATTTGCTGGTAGGAGAACATCAATGAATTACAACTGATAAAACCTCATCCGTATTAATTTGGGTGCTTAGGAAGCATTTTTTTTTTAAATTTAGTATTCAGAAACAGAAAGAGACCTTTCCTTAAACTAGAGAACCTTTGAATGATCTAGTAGTTTAAATTGGCATAATCGCAAAACATAGTATTCGTTAAACATTTTGGGGGGGGGGGGGGGGGCGGTGAGGGGGCTGGGAGCGAATAAAGCAAAGATACCCAATTCTACAAAATGCCAATCGAAGATTCTAAATTCCTATCGCCAGCGAGGTGGAGCCAGTGACAAAGAGCAACCGGTGTCTTTTCAAACCTTGCCTGCACTATTTTAGTTCAGCACATCGGGAAATGCCGACATATGAACTTCTCTCATAACAGGACCTTACACTTAAAATGTGTAATATGTATGTTTGTAATATGTAAGTTCGCTTTCNGAAATAATACCAGGTATTTTTTTATTTGCTTATTTAGGAGTGGGTGATTTCCTAGCATCCATTTACCAGGAAAGATAGAGCTCAGACTATTTTTCTCCTCTGTTTCAACCTCTTGGTACCCACCCACATCCGCGGCTCAGTGGCGGAGGAGAGGATGCAAGTAGTTACCTATAACAATACCTCCGCCTTTTACAAACCCTTTTTCTTGACCGTGCTTTCTTCTGGCACTCCAGAAGTTACGTTTAGCTTTATTCTTACAAAGCAGTGTGAAGAAGCAAGTCTAAAGTCATTAATGTGATTTAATTACGTTTAATTTAAACACAAAATTAGGAAAACTAAAACGATTTATTATTACCCGAGTTCATTTTAGGTAAGCTACAAGTCATATATGAAGGTGATTTGCTGGTAGGAGAACATCAATGAATTACAACTGATAAAACCTCATCCGTATTAATTTGGGTGCTTAGGAAGCATTTTTTTTTAAATTTAGTATTCAGAAACAGAAAGAGACCTTTCCTTAAACTAGAGAACCTTTGAATGATCTAGTAGTTTAAATTGGCATAANGTGTAATATGTAAGTTCGCTTTCATGTGAGTACATATGATACCGACCACGACATCAAAATACCAAGATGCGGGGTTTATCCACGAATTTTAGGTAAAATGCTTCTGAAAATGGAGAGGACCTTGAAGTAAAACACCTCGGTGGTTTAAAACTCCGCAGCCATATGACCAGACCTGGCGCGGGGCATTCTACATCCCGAATATGTTTGGTACAGCCAGATAAAAGAATGAAAACACCGGCTACCTTGGGGTTGATTTTACCTGACCATGCAGCTGCCTACTCCCTTCATTGGAAACTGACACTGCTATTCATATGGAAGCTTGTGCCTTAACATAGGCTGTGTGGTTTTTTTTTTTCCCCCCTCAGGTGGTTAACACCCATAACTGAATATTTATTACTTTCTCCACCTAATTACTATTCATGCAGCGGAGGCCGGAGCTGACGGCGGGGCGACGCACGGTCCGCCTCTGCCGGCGCCGGGTGTTCGTCATCATCGAGCGCCGGGGAGGCGGCGAGGCCGGCGGAGCTGCGGGAGCAGGCGGGCGGCGCGGGGCTGCTCCAGGCCTTTGGGTGTTCCCTTCGCTGCTGGGCGGTGGTGACGTGGCCGTGGTGGGCAGGGAAAGGCCGGGACCAGCTTCGTGGGCTTCGCTCCTGCGTGCCAGACCCGCGGGACGGTGGGGGAGGTCGGAATTGGGGCGGGATGGAGAGCCTGGGGCCCGTGAGCTGTGAGAAGGGCTGTCTGCCCTTCTTCATGGGCCCTGCGGGACGTGAGGGAGCGGGCTGGCCTCTCTTACGGGTGCATAAGAGATGCTCTGAGAGGGGACCTCATTAACGTGTAAATTTTATCTGAAGTGGAGGGTGCCAAGAAGATGAAGTCAGTCTCCTCTTGGAGGTGCCAAGCACTAGGACAATAGGCAGCAGGCAGAAACTGAGGCACAGGAACTTCCACCTGAGTAGGAGGAAGAACTTTTTTACTGTGTGGGGGACTGCGCACAAGATTGTCTCAGAGAGACTTCCGCTCACTGGAGATATTCAAGAACCATCTGGGTGCACTCCTGTGTCATGTGCTCTAGAATGATCCCGCTTAAGCAGAGAGGTTGGACCAGATGACCCGCTGAGGTCCCTTCCAGCCCATCCCATTCTGTGATTCGGTGCTCTTGGCACATGGAGCCCCCCATGTCTCTGCAGTGGATTCTGGCTGCACCCCAGCACACACATTGGTGCATCGCTGTGCCTGTTGGCTCTGTCAGCTTGGTGGTACTTAGGGTTGCAGGGTATGTGAAGGCCAGCTAAATTCTGGCACTTCCCTGCAAAACACATAACTGTAGTTCACTGCTGCCCTTAGCAGCAGTATAGTTTTGCTGCACAAGCAGCACTAACATAAGTTACTTAGCTACAGCTGTGATCCACCTTGGTTTAGCTCTGTATTTTGGAAGAGTCTGCTGTTTCCCAGTGCCAGTGGGAGACTACTCATATCTTACTGCAATGTGCTGACGCAAAAAACCTGTAGCATATGCGAGTTAGATGCTACTGTGGTTATGGTATGGCATACTTCAAAGCTGTGGAGTTTAATGGATTCTTTACAGTTCTCTTAAATGGAGTGATAATGTGGGAGTTTTAACAAGATGGTTTATCAAGTGTTGATCAGACTCTTAAAGTATGAGCTGTCCCTGTCCTGTTTTCAGTATCATAGTTTTCCCAGCTGAATTTATACTGAAACAAACTGAAGATCAGGGAAATAATCTTTGCTGTAATATTAAGCAAAAGCATCTGAGAGCCATTCTCATAAGGAAGCATCAAGAAGGCTATTTACTGGCCTAAGGGTTAGGAATTCTTTTCTTCTGTGTCAGACAGAACAGCAATACAGAAAATAGCAGCCTCAAAAAACCTGCAAGGAAATATTTATGTTCTTGTTTAGACTTGCATTGGGTGGGAAAAAAAGGGTTTATCTATGTACAGTAACCACCTTAAAATTCATGGTTGCAAGCACATTTACATGTTAGGATAGGATTACTTAAAGCTTGGTAGAGTGTGGAGTATTTGTAACTATTTAGTCTGATGCCATGAAGAAACACTTGTCTTCAAATAAGTCTGAACAATCAAAACCGTTATAGGGCATTAAGAGGTGTTTGAAGAATAGCATTGAATTATCACTCTTGATTTGGTAGAATTTGAAGGCTGGAATTTCATCTCTCTGGCCCCTCATTGTTTGGGGGGTTTTTTTGGTTTGTTTTGCTTTTTAATTCCTATTACTCTTCTACCCACAGTCTGTTCCCAGGATTTCTAATACCTTAGATCAATCAAAAGTACATTGGGTTAGCTAGTGTGTCAGAGGGAGAGGAAAGATGACAAGGCTTATGTTCTTTGTTAGCACCATTGTTACATGAGTGATATAAAAGAAATTATTGAATTTTGCACATATCCACCAAACAAATTCTTAACATTGCCAGGAAGGAGGAAAGAAAATACTACTCACTGGCCTTAATGTTTAAAATACTGTTTAATAGAAAATGTTGTGCTGTCTTCATCTTTGGAGGTTTTCTATACCAGATTGGAAAAGCTCTTTGAAACCTGATGTTACTTTGCTTTTGAGAAGTTGAACTAGATGATTCTCTAAAGTCTCTTTCAACCTGAATTAACCCTGTGTATCAAATATAGATGGAATTTGTTTGTGTTTACTTTTAAGGAAGTAATTTCATGTTCTGTTAGCTTTAGATTGAGATAGTAAAATGATTGTGTATGCCTTGGAAAAAAAAACCCAAACCAAAAAACCCCAAACCCAAGCTAATGTGCATGTTGTGTGTTTTTTGTTTAGAACATGGATTCACAGAAGGACGTTCAGCCTCCAAAGCAGCAGCCAATGATTTACATTTGTGGAGGTAAAGAAAAGACACTAATGATTTTTCTATTATTTGTTACTGGAGATTTGGTGTTTTAATAATGAATGATGCTTAGTTATTATACTGAAAGGTGCATAGATACAAATAGTATCCTACAGCACGTATCCCGATGATCTTTAAAGCTTTATGCATTGATGGTAACATACATGGGGTACATATGCAGTGGTGGAAGTAATTCCCTAGAGCTTATGTTGCTGTGTGGAGCTCCTCCATCTCCGCATGTTTTACTGACAATGCTGTAAGGGCACTCAGCTTTCACTGAGGTACAGTAGTCAAATTCTCTCTTATGTATAGATAAATCAGCAAGTTAAAAATTGGTGATTTTCAGGAATCCCTGAAATATTTTGTCTTTTAAGAAAACAGACTCTGGACCTTGGAGGGCTGAGCTGAAATTTTCATTAGTAGACAGTCCAGTATCAAGTGTGGAATGTGTTCTGTGCAGTAATATTTGGGTGATTTTCAGCAAGATTCTCTTTTATCTTAATGTAAGTGAAGCTTGCTTTTTATTTTCTCTTTTTCTTTTTTTCACGGTATCTTGTTATCACTGAGCTCTTGATACAGATTCACTACAGTTGCTGTGTTTGTTTGCCACAATTAGGAATTTGACCATCTCAATTTCTCAAAGTTACCTGTGCATTAACAATGCTGGTTTTTTTTGCCCACTTCCTTTGTCTTCCTTCATAACATCAGAATGTCATACGGAAAATGAAATAAAGGCAAGAGATCCTATCAGGTGCAGAGAATGTGGCTACAGAATAATGTACAAGAAAAGGACAAAAAGATGTATCCTTTTACAAGTGCACTTGAATGCATTTGGGAAGCTGTGGATGGAGACAAGGGGAAACAGAATGTAAGGGAAACAGAATGGAAGATTCAAATAACTATGTAGCAATTCTTCAGGGTCAAAAATCAATAGAGTAGAGCAAACTACCATAGCACAATCTCTGCAGTGTGATTTGACACCTTGATTTTTTTCCTGGCACTTTCTCTTTTCTTTTTTCCATTTTCTATGCACGATATATTAAGTTATGAGAGTCTGCTGGGTGACATACTGTGAATTGTTGATATTATTCAGTCTCTTCTTAAAGATGGCTTTTGAAATACTTTATGTGGATAGTTGTGATTTCAGATTTAGATAGGCTCTTTCTTTTCCTCTTTCCCATCTTTTTTTTCAGCCACAATGTATTTTTTTCTTTAACTGCATTATTCCAGTGGTAGTTTTTGATGCCCGATGATGTCTGCTGAAGACAGTGACTTCATGATGTAATCTTTCTGATAACTTTGTTCTGTAAAACTGTGTGTAAATGCACACTCTTATTTGTGTTTTAAGAGATTTAAATATTAAAGTTTACTATAATACTAAATTTTGTCTATATTGTCTTCCAGCAATAGATTTCTAAAGCTGTTGTGTAAATTGTGATTAGAGTATGCAGTATTTTTTAAGTTCAGTGATAATTGTATTCTTTTTGAGTTATCCTTGTTTTCATTACTCTTATGTAAACTTCATTTGCATTTAAACTTTTCTAAATGTTCTTTGGACTCCTGTGAGCTGCATAAAATAACTGATTTGAATTAAATTCCACTTAAAATAAATAGAAGGCTACAGAAGGCTAGGTTTGAAACAGATCTGGATTTCAAAAGAGAAAATCTTAAAGGACTTCAAAGCACCAAATTCTGGCACCCAGTTTTGGATGAATCAAAAGTATGGATGTCTGAAAGTGTGGAAAAAATAATTTCTCCCAAAAGGAGAGGGAGGCAAGGTAAACATTAAGAAGCAACGTGGAAACAGAAATTTCCCAAGTACTGTTTGACTTGTTTGTATTCAAGGAAAGAATTAGATCTGTGTTGCCAAGATAATTTGGGTAACATCCCAAAACTAAAATAGGGCCTTGTTTTGCTTTTCAGATTACTTCTCAGAGGTCCATAGTAAGTGGTGGGTTTGTGATGATGAGCCAAAATTTTTTGCATCTGTCCGTTTGGAATGTGTGTTACATAATACCACTAAAGTGTACTACAGCATACTGCTCTAGTGTGCCTGATCTCAGTTTTGATGGTGGTAATGGTGCTGTTGAGATAATGTGCTTAACTCACCACTGTAATAATATCTTTTTTAAGGTCTGCATGACTGTATGATGGCTTATAAATGAACTGCAGTGGCTTGTTATAGGGGATAAAAAAAGCATTCTGAGATGCTGTTTCGGAGCTGTTTGCTGAAGATTTTCTTAGGTATCTGATCTATGCTATTAAGACTAGATTTTTTCCTGGAAACCAGATACACTCGGGTATAAACGATAACCTTTTTTACCACACGGTTGCTATCAGTTCACCAGCCTGGCCTGCACAGCGTTCACCTGCTGTCTGAGGCAGGTCTGCATGGCAGAACGAAGGGATCGGCCACTGACACGGCTGCTCATAAGGGTGAGGAGGAGCGGGCAGGAGCAGTGCTGCCGAAGGTCGCCAGCAAACGGAGGCGGGTTTGGCCCCTCTGCGGGCATGCCGGGTGCCTCGGGCTGCCAAAGGCTGCCTTCGGGAAGGGACACGGACCTGCTTTGGAGAGCAGCGCCGGGGTAGTGCAGGGCTGACGGGCAGCACTGGTGTGGGCGCCTCGGGACACCGGCGTTGGGAGAGAGACCGCTTGCTCTCCGCTGAATTTTCAGCTCTACGCTGACAACACAAGGGAGATGCTTACTAGAGCTGCACCCCCCGGTGCTGTATTTCTGCCCGCCCTCGGCAGGCGCTTCCCTCAGCCCTGATCCCCGGCCTGACCCCAGCCGCGCCTGCGCGGAGGACGGGCGGCCCCCGGCTGCGGCGAGAGACGGGGCGCGTCCGTGTCCCGGAGACAGCGCGGCACCGGGCAGGTGGGTGCCGAAAAACGTCAGGCGGCGCCGGTGTCGCTCCTGGACCCCGGCGGGGCTCTGGGGGAGCCTCGCCAGGGCGTCCCTGGGGAAGGCAGCGCCGTGTCCCTGCCGCCATGTTGTACATAGCAACAGTTGCTACACACGGGCCGGCCGCGCTGCCTCGGCTTCGGCGGTGCGTGAGGGGAGCCTTGGGTGCCGGCTTGGAGGTAAATCCCTGACTCCGGGCTGGGGGATGTGTGTGGAAGCTGTATTGGAGAGAGGCGCGCCGGACTGTGCCGGGGCTGTGCCCCCGAGTGGCCGCGGGGTCCTGGTCACCGCGGTGCCCGAGAGCTACGCTGGGCAGCTCCCTCACGGCCATGGGAATAAACGGGAAAAACCGCCGGTGGTGATGAGCTCTTTATTCTTCTTTAATTATTTCCTGCATTTGTCCCGCTTTCCGTGCGCGTTATTCCTTTTCCAGTGCTGAAACTGTAAAAGTCTTGGGGGACACTCTCTGTGCAACACCTAATTATGACCAGTTATTATTTAAGTGATACTGTATTGTAAACATTTTTGTGTAACTACAAAATAATATGTGTGATTATGCAAGACATTAGAACACAATTGTTTTAATTTGGTTTATAACTGCATGTAGTTGTTATCACATACTAGCTAGTTGCCCTTATTGTATTTCTTAAAAATAACTGATCGCTTCATGCACTATATAAAAGGGGGAAAAGAGAAGAATTTCAGCTCCATAGAGCTTGTGATCAAAATAGAAAAAGATGCAGATGAGCAGATCAAAAGTAAAGGGAGACAGAAATGTCCCATTTGAATCCCTCACTTCATCAGTTACAGACTTACTGGAAAAGATTCAGATTGGTGCTGTAATATAATCAGAGACCCAGAAAATGCAGTTAGTGAGGAAAGAAAATTGGATTTATTTTGGCTACAGAGAAGCCAAAGGTTTTAATTCCTTTAGATACACTGCATTGATTAACATCTTCCCTCTGAAAAAAGGAGTGTCCTCCACTGTCTTCTCCTTTGTGCTTCTCCCACTTGCTTAAAACAGGTATTAAATAAAACAGAGAATATGGTAGGCAAAAACTGGCAGTTTTTCTTTGAGTGGTCTTTCTGAATTGTTCTGCCTTGCAGAAGCAGTAGACTTGTATACTCTTACAAAGCATATCTCATACTTCTGTCAGTAAACCTCTGTCAAGGACATTCCATGTGATCAAGCCTTCAAAACTGGTATTTTTTCTTTTGTAGGTCTGCTTGCATGACAGGGTGGAGTGTGAGCAGGTTTCTTCCTTAAACTGCATTACTTCAAAATGTAACTAAATGTTTACAGAATGACTATTTTTTTTCCTTTAATATTTAGTTATGGGTGATGAGTCAGTACCATTTTTGCTGGGTGGAGGAACCACTAAAACATACCAAATACCTATCAGTCATCTAGACTACAAATTCATTGAAAAATGCACAGATGTTAAGCACCTGGAAAAGATTCTCAGGGTATTAAGGTAAATGTATTTTTTTACCTTCATTAATAATTATATTCCTGCTCAGTAAAATTTGAGGGAACCCTTTTCTATATACTCTCGTCTGAACCTGTTTGTGACTTTCTAATTTAAAAATTAAAATACAAGGTTAAAGTAATCATGCTAGAAGTGTCCCAATGATAACACTAGAAATCCAAGTCCGTATTTACCCATCCAAAAGGTTTGAGTAACTCAATGCCAGGTTTTTGTCAAGTGCTGCCACTCTATTTTGGTTCTCTTGTGATCCATGTTGCCTGACTGGTAATTTCAGATGCCACACCTGTTTAACTTTTGCTGTAAATGACACAAGCTTCTTTTTTATGAGCACTGTGGTGATAATTTTGAACTGTGTATGTGGAAAAATTGGAAAAACTTGAAGGATAAGTGGAATTTTCTAATAAAAATGTTGTTAGATGATAGTAAAATTGGGTTTTGACAGGAAAATGGTCCTCTATAGTCACTGTAGTGACTACACATGAAGTGAAGTGTGGAGGTGCAGTTTAGTTCTTTTTTGTTAACGTTTATATCTGTGCATTTTAAAGATCTGGTGAAGAGGGATGTTACCCTGAACTTACGTTGGCTTGTGAAAAGCGTATTGAGCATTTAGATCCAAGGAGCAGAGTTCTGAGAAAAAATAAGCCTGCAGCCACAGCTTCTGATTTCACAGCTGAAGAATGGGAAGCAATTAATAGTGAACTGATGGTACAGTATCTAATTTATAGTGGCCCATAATATAATCACGGTGATGTATCAATCTTCTTGTGCCTAAGTAGAATGTAATTATTTGATTAAAAGAGGAAATGATCAAAGGATTGTGTTGAGTTTTTAAAAATATTTTCTTGCTTAATGTCACTGAACCTAAACTGCCCATCTTAACGCTACAGATTTTTTTTTTGTAGAACACTTTATTCAAAACAGCACTATTGCTTTTTGTCTTAATTGCTTTTCCCCATTAAGAGCAGTGCTTTTTAAGGATAATTCTTCTACTGCCTTAAGGTAAAAACATATTATTTATTTTCAGAGCTGGATGACAGAAATGAATGAAGATGATAAGAAATCACAGTTCCTGGGAACAGACACACCAAATGAAAGACAAGATAACTTGCCTCCCATTCGTTGTTCAGGCAGCTGCCTTCCCACTAACCAGGTATCTCCAGTTTTTTGCGTTAATTATAAGTATTAATTACGGGTGTTTGTAAAACTGGGAGATTTTATATGTATGAACTTCTAATCATTGTGCCTTTCTTATTAGATTTATTTTGGTAACCATAAAATAAAAACCTTTAAGCTCCCTTGCAAGAGACCAATGCTTGAACAAAAATGCTTTCATAGTACTAGCCTGTGTATTGTAATAATATTTTAATTTTGATCAAGAACTCGCTGCCAAAGTAGATCTCCTTAAACACCCTTGTTATGTTCTTTGATTCATATTTCAAAGTACTGCTTAAGCATGTAAACTAGACTCCTTCTGGATGAAATTATGCCAGGAGATTTTCTCCAGCTGCCAGTAGGCTTTTGTTCCATGGGGCCAGTCAGGAGCTAGTCCAAAATAAACACCCTGGAACACATACAGTGTGGACGTTAGACTCTGCAGCAATTTTTTTACTCTATAGCCACTTCAGTATTGGGTAGTGCCTGTGTACATGTAACCTTTGATTCTGCTTATTTTATACCTTGTGTTGGTATTCCAACTACAGTCATAGAGCATATTTCCTAATTTAGCCCTTAAGCAGACTCAACAAATCTTCATAACTACAGAACAAATATATACATTTTTTCCTAGATTTTAGTTTCCTTATGTTTTGGGGTTGGTTTTTTTTCATTTATCTGCCTGAAATCAGTTTTTTCTGGCCAGCTTTTCTTGCTAATATTAAATACAGTGCTACTGAAGGGATTGGCAGACAAATAGGTGTGGATGGGAGTTTTTTGAATTGTCAGGTGTTGTCATGGATCACTTCAGTCTGATTCTCAAAATTTTCTTGGAAATTCTGGGACACTGCTATAAGAAATTCATTAAGCAGTGTTCATTTTGGAGGTTTGTGAGTCAGAAATTTTATGACGGGATCCTTACAGCTCATGTGATATTTCTTACTAATTGCTATTTTTCTTGAATATGTATTAGTAAATTATGCATTAGTAAATGCCTAATTTGTGTTCCTGTGTTGTCAGAAACTACTTATTGTCAGCTGGTACATAGATGTTGGACCAAGACATTTGTGATAGCTTGGCAGTCTCTGTTATGTGATACACAAAGAGGCTGGGGATTCCAGCGAGTGTTTTATAAGTCGTTAGTGTTGCGACTAAGGTGTGCTTTTGTTTGGTTTGTAATTTTTTTTTAAATTAATGTGCACTCTTTCATATTTTGTAGTGTGCGTTCCTCCTGACTATCCTATTTTGCTGAGATGGAGTGTGCCACTCTAGCTTTATCCTTGGTTCATGTCCTGTAAAACTGCTAGAACAGAAAATTTTATAATACCATTTGAACTCAGTAAATCCAGTTTAGAATGTAAGCATGAAATCATGTAAAGTGTCTTGAAATCTAGGATACACTATGTTACTGAAGAGGATGTGTTCTCCATTTAAAGACCAAATATTTACTTACCTTTTTTTTTTCCTCCTCCTTTAAACCATGCAACAGTCTTCAGGTCAAATTTTGTTCTTTTGTTCTTCAGCTTTTGTTCTCCATACAAGGTTTAGGTGTTAGCATTATTACCAAGAAACCTAGACAGAGCTTTATGCTTTAGCTGTGCTATGTGATTTCCATACCTTTTGTCTAAGCAGAGGGCCTCTGAAGGAATTGTAACCTCTCCTGGAAAAGAGAAGGGAAGCCTGAAACATTTTATGCAGCAGTACAGTTATATCACTACTAGATCCCTAGTGAATAAAAGGAAGCTGTGTGTGTAGCATACACTAAATTTATATTTGTCACATGAAATCTCAAAAAAATTGAATAATATACCTAATCAGCTTTTCTTTTTTTTTTCTTTCTTTCTGATAAAGCTGTGTGTCATCTTACAGTTTTTAAACATGTTTGGCTAATCAGTTAGGACTATAATTATTTTTCAGACTGGCGTCATATAATTTTTAAGTGGGATCAAGTTTAAAGTCATTGTGATAAATTTATCCTCTCTGCTAGAAAGAAATGCACAAAGCCTTCCATAATCTTATGTTGTTGCTTGGTTGGAGACTGTTCAACTGATCTGATGCATAAGAAGTTCAGCATTTTCAATGACTCCAATTCTGGAAATCATTATTGACCCTAAACCAGTGGATTGCACTAGTGGGTACAACTTTGGTAATGGAAGCATCTTGTTTTGTCGGCAATCAGATTTTCTTGCTGATACCTTATGTAGATATAGCTTCAATTCACTACTGATAGTTTATAACTCTATATAGTATTTTCTTTTAAAAGGTGTGAATCCATGGGGGGGATTTTCCAAAAATGGACTGAATAAGAGTTAAATTTATGCAATATCTCCCTCTATAACACAACATGGAAGTTTGTCTTACACCCCTGTTTTCCTGTCATACTTCCCAGAACTGTCTTAACTGCCCACACTGCAAAATTATTGGTTTTGCTGCCTCTTTTTGTCCAGGAGAAAACTAAAGCATGTGTTTAAAGATACTCATATTCAAAAGAGTGTGATTTCAGCTTAGGTGCCTTGGCCAAACATGGTTTTCTAATACTATTCCAGAAGGATTTCTGTTCTCAGATACCTCCTCATGCTACAGCCCAGGGCATGCAAAATGCATTCCAAGTTCTATGTTCTAAAACTCCACTGTGATAGGCTCTAATAGCCTTCACGTTGTTTTGGATATTCCGAACGGAAAATGAACACTGGTTAGCTGACATAGAATAGTAATGTCTTAGGCCAGCACACAGGGCCCACAGGAGAACCAAGGCCAAGTTGTGTCACTTGTACTGAAGCCAATTTGTGTGTTCATCTTGGTCCCAGAAAGTGTTCACTGGGCTTCAAACCCAGTGGGATTCGTGCGTTATGAATTATGGCAGGAAACATGACAAGCACAGAGTTTTTTTGTTTTCCAGTTCCATGGCATGCAAGTGTACATTTTTCATCAAAGCCTCTTGGATGAGATGCTCTGAAATATTAATGATCGAGAAATTCCCGACTCTGTTTGAACCACAACTTGATTACAATTATTTCAAAAATATAAGACTTAGAGTTTTTAAAATTTTGGATTTTTGAGTCAGTGTTTCTGCCTTATTCCTTAAACGTACATGCTATAGTTCTCTCCCTCAGCTGGAGGTGCATTAGTGTAAGTACCTTATGAGACCTTCTTCTGTGAGTTCCAATATTTTTGCTTATTTAAATTAAGGACTTCTTGTTTGGGAAAAAATACTTGATATTTATTAAATTAGTACATTTGTAATATAAACCAGGATGAATATATAATGATAACTCAGGTTTCAGGAAGGCATATTTAGGAGTTCCCTCCTCTAAACATGTGCTGATTGCTAAACATATTTGTCATTTTGTCTAGCTTCCTGAAAGACATAACATTAAGAGTAATTCTGGAGTTATATACTACAAAAATTTGTGTAACCTAACATTATAGATAGTCAGAAGTGTTTACAGGAAAGATCACATTTGCATTATGTAAATTGAGGTGTTTACATCCAGCTGCAGAAGTATGTCCTTGTTACAGTGTCACCACTGGTAAAGCAAGTTTATGAAGCTTCTGGTCATTTCTTTGGTCCAGTTTATCACATGCTGAATTGAACTGGTACAGATATTTGGGGATTGTACTGTGATGTCTATTAGATTGTTTGTTTAAACCCAGAAAATTGTAAATCTGCAACTCTACAAAGAATTACACTGGTCTAACTCAGTGAATGCTGGATTGCAAGGTAAGTGAATGCTGGATTGCAAGATGAATGGCCAGGACAGGGTAGATAGGAATATTTTGAACTGGCTGTTCTACTGTGAAATACCTGTTGGGAACCACACCTTGCTATTAAGTATTTTGAAGTCAACAAGCAGGGAGGGACATAGAAGAAGTATAGTCTCATGACAGAGGTAGAAGAGATGCCAAAGGTGACAGCTATGGAAATAGACTCCATTAGTGTAGGAGATGGATTGAGATACAAGGCAGTCAAATCTGACTGTCAGAACTGATTGTTACAGGAAGGTCCTCAAGATAAATTTTAGGTAAGGCAAGCCTCAATGATGGAGCTCGTCTAAAATCTAGAATGAATATAAATAATCTTGGAATTGGCTTTAGTGGAGTGGTAAATGGTCAAAAGAAGTCCAGACACTACTTTGAAGGCATTTATTTGCTAATTTGTTGTGAGCATTCCAGGGACTGCTAAAATCTGTGCATTAAATTCTCTCGGGAAAGGGAAGCGTAAAGCCAGGTTACTGATTCAATCTCAGTGTCAAACACCTCATCACAAGGCTGGGTTTTCCCAAGACTGAGTTCTCCCTTGCTGTGTTGAAAGGATGTTTGGGAAGATGGCATCACAAGATACTAATTAGAAAGTTTTACTCAGTGCCATTGTGATGTATAACAGGACAGCGGACAAAAACTGTAAGACTCAAGAGCTCCTCAAAATTCAGTGATATGTGAAATGCATCAGGATTTTCTTTGAACCAAGATGAATTACATTTTCAAGACTGAGCTGAGATTAGTCACTAATAGTGTTGGTTACTAGGAAAATGTGTACTGCAGAAACAAAACAAAAGAACCCACTGTGAATTCCACTGCAACAAATTGTCTTACAGGCTGGCTGTTTGTTTCTCTTTTAGAACAAAAAATTGCAAAACAAACAAAGAAACAAGAAAAACATACCACGGGACTACAGTGAATGGGACAAGTATGTTAAATCACTTATACTTCAGTTTTTAATAAATCTTACCTATTTGTTTAACTAGGGAACACAGTTGATGTATTTTGCAGAAACATAGTATTAAGGTCGGCATTTGAGGCAACTGTAACACTGATGAAACTTTGGTTTTTCTTAATAAATATTCTGTTAAAATGCGAATAATGCATTGTGTTGCTAACAGCTGAGAGCAAATTAATCTATACTTTTGTGCAAGCTGTGTGAAATATAGTAAGTCAGCAGAAAAAGAAATAAAAAATGACTACTTAATGGAAAAGATTTTTGAAAGCAGTTCTAGGGTTATTTAACATGGACTTACAAATTTGGACTTCTCTATATCTAAAGCCACAGTTCTAAATTGAAAACAAAACTGATGAATACTTACTCCTGCACTGAACCCCACTAACCTCAAAGAATGAGCTTCAGGCAGGTGCGTCAGTTTACTCAGATGCAATTACACATAATAGAGGTTTAGCCAGTAACTAATTTAGAATGGATGGAGCTCTGATACAAAGACACTCGCATCACGTAATGGTGGCATATCGCCCTCCTAACTTACATGACAGGTTGAAGCCCAAATTGTTGAAAAGCACATACTTGTGTTTTACATGGTAGAAGCTTTTCTGTAGTTCCTGAAATCTGGAATATGCTGCTGTAGAATCAGAGTAAGGAGGCACAAGTTTCTAGTGCAGTAGACAGGGAGCTAAATCTAGATATTGTGGGGTTTGGGTAATGAAACTATACCCCAAAACCCCTATAAAAGCCCTGTTCTGCATAAGTTTTGCATATCAGTTATTCTTATGCAAGTCTTTCACGAATTGGTGTCTTCCTGCTCAAATGTGGGCAAAGAAAATAGGTTATAAAAGTAATTTCTGCAACAATTTATTCTTTCATTTTTTTATTCTTTACTCTTGCTACTGTATCTTTCCAAAGTAATCATGTCCAGATTTTGTTTACACTTTTATGTACACAATCTTTAGGTGCTTTAGCATGCTGATAATAATACAGTTTGTGAATTTTCCCGTATAGTGTATTTATTTTGGATTATGAGTATAGTGAAACAGAGTTGTTTGAAAAACATTTTCCAATTTAAAGCATAATGTTTTTAAAATTTTTTGAGGATAATTTCAAAACTTTCAAGTAACTGTTTGGGCAATTTCTGAACAAAATGTTTCACTTCTTATTTTAAAAATATGTATTTGAAATGTGGTTAATTTATAATAAATAGGTAAAACTAAGCTAGCAAAAGATCTGATCCAAATAGAGAACAATTAGCCTTATGTGAAAAGGTTTTGAATTGGATAAATTTTCATAACATTATCTTGATGTCAGAAAGAAATTATTCATTTTGTCAAGATAATTGTGAAAAGAAAAGGCTATTTTTCATTATGCCCTACACAGAAAAGCAGTAAGAATAATGTTTCTAATGCAGGAATTGAGTATTACTATATTTGTTTTACAGTAGTAGGGCAGCAATATTTCTTTGATATACATTCCTAAACACTGTTTTCAGAAGCTGCTTCAGAGTAGCTGTGGAAGTCTCTGAAACTACTTATCTCAGGTTTACTGTATAAATTGCTTTGAAGCTGTTTGTTAGTTATTTGGCAAAGGCTGATGGAGATGTTTGATAGGGCTAGGATTGAGCCTGACGATACTGTTTCTTAAATTCTACCTTTTTTTTTTTTTTTGGGATGAGGAGGTGAGGCAGAGATTTTTGTTGATCTCAGATAAGTGAACTGTATCTCTTTTCCTTGGGTTTATAATGGAAAGACAGTGTGCCTTTCTTTCAGCTGAGGAGTCTTGCTATGAAGCAGTAATGAATTCGTCATTTTATTAATTAAAGGTTTGATGTGGAAAAGGAGTGTTCTAAAATTGATGAAGACTGTGAAGAAAGTAACTCAAAAGCAAGATTCTTCAGTAGGCCAAGTCCACCTATAATTGAAAAGAAAATTGACACAACTGGTAATGTCTTTGAAACATAATTTTTCTTAGGTTGTAATACTGTGTTGTAAAGCATGAATACAAATTGAAGAAGTGTATCAGAGTTAAAGTGCCTTTATTTTTCAGCCCCTAAAGATGCTAAAAGTTGTTAGATCATCAAGTGAGCTTGAAGCCATGTTTGAAAAAACTTTAGTCTTGCTTCATAAACAGTAAGAATGTTTCTGTTGTGTTTAGTTGAGAGTACTAGGTAAAGAAGTAAAGCATACATCTGGTATTATTGATGAATGGTAGAGGTTAGCCAACTGCTTTTTTCTTGCACTCTGAATTGTATTGGAGTGCCTATCAGAAGAATTTAATGTTTTATTACAGAAAATAAAATTTATATTTGTCTTTTAGTAAGCCATGTGCTTTTTAAAAAAATGCAGACTATGAGATTCAAAGTATTTAATCTGACTGTTTTGATTACATCTGTTCAAGTTGTTAGTTGTTATTGTTGTATAGAAATATTTTTTGCTAGGAATGACAAAGAAAGAGAAAATTTTTATTGCTACTCGTGAAGAAGAAAAGGGCAATGAAGCCTTTGCCATTGGTGATTACGTGGAGGCAGTGGCATACTACACTCGGTGAGTAAATACTATTGTGTTCTTTTATTTTAATGACTCTTACTTGTGAATGTTGTTTTTAGATTGATGTAATTGAAGCAACTTCTTATTGAAGCAACTAGTGACAATTAGATTATTTTCAAAAGGGCAGAAAGATTTGACAGAGGGTTATTTAAAGCACTGATGCATCCTGATAGTAATTTTTACTCATCCTGAAGAGAAGGGGCTAGATAGTGATGTAATACAATTTGCAGCTGTGACAAACTTCTTCAGATTTTTCAAACCATTGAGATTCAAGGGCATGTTTACAAAAATAAAAGGATAAGCAGAGTATTGAGAAACTAAATTAATTGCAAATGTAATTTAACTGTATGTTTTGAAATGGTAAGGACTTAAAAACCCCCAGAAATCAGAAGCGTCAAAGTTGTCATTTAGAAACTTAGAGTATATGGGAATCTTGGGGTATTAATTGCCAGTGTAAACAGAGGGTAATGCTATGACACTACTATGAGATGAAATGTGAAGATAATTCATGGGCTATGATATAGGGAGATGCAGGAGATATTGTTTATAGATACGTCCTTACACCTTGAAAAAAAGTATGAGAATGTTAATGCACTTGTGATCAGTGCAGATAGATATGGAGAAAACAATGAATAGAAATAGTGTGGAGCAGCAATAAAATAAATATTTAACGGATTTATGTTTAGGAAGTATCATTCATACGTCACTGAAAGAGGCAGGGTTATGAAAATTTACCTGGAGGTTGCTGATATAGATAGATTGATAGATATATATGTGTGTGTGTGTGCATGCACTTGTCATTTTATTAATTCATATTCATATAAATATATTCAGCTATAATATATATTCATATATATATAATGCATATTCATAGAGCACAAGCTGCTTAACTGACGCATTTCATGTGTGATGGGTTTTTTTTTGTTCTTGACTTGCAGCCTGAAGATCTTTCTTGTTTTGTTTGGGTTTTTTACACAAACAAAGTCTATACCTGTATTTCATATACAATAAATAAAATACAAATACATAATATAAAAATAAGTAAAAATGGCTGCTTTTGGAACATAAATAAGGTACTAATTACTAAGGATAGACAGAATCCTTTCTAAAGGAGAGTTTTTCCATTTTTGACCTCCATGGGGCATTATATGCCTTCTGAAAGGTATGATATTGACACCATGCTGTTCTAACTGGTCACTTTCCTAATCCTATCTGAAATCTCATATTTTCTTAGAGTTCCAAATATTTAAGTAAAACATTTTGAGTGAATTGTTAATAATCTGAAGGGGTTATCTGTATATGGCTAGAATGGAAAATACGTAGTCTGACCTCTTACTCTTACCCACTGGCTTTCTTGACTGGCTTGTCAATCTCTTGCCTGTTCTAAGACAAACCTTCACACATTTAATCACTGCTTAGACTAGAATGCATCTCCTCTTCTTCCTCACTCATCTAGCCTTTCTAAAGAGCATGTACAGGTTATCCCACCATATCTGTTGGGATCCCCATATCCACTGGGATCATAGCTGCATAGACCTTTTATTCTTTTTTTTTTTTGTTTCCCATGCATGGTGCATTTGTGGACAAGCATTTGAGATTGTTTTTCAACCATGTTTTTTTCAGAAAGAAAATGTGAGTCTATTGCAGTGAGCTGTCCCCCTGGCACTTCCATCGCTACTCTTCCCAGTGAACACAGTTTAGGGTCATCCTTGCAATATTAGCAAGGTTGTTGGCAAAGATTCCCTTACACCATTTTGTTGTGTGCATCCTAGCTGTCCTTATTCCTCAGAGATGATCCTCTTGTTACAGAAGCTAAAGCCCTACCTACAATACCAGCCCTGCAGCCAGACATTGACCTGGACAATTCATCCACCGCTCCCTGAGTCTTTCCATTTTACAAGCACGATCAAGGAGAATCCCATGTGTTCCCCAACACCACCATGCTCTTCATCAAAACCTCCAGAGCTGTGTAGTTACTCTTCATACTCTGAAAGGTTTCATTTGGCAGCTTTGTTGGAGTCTACTTGGATGGCAGGAAGAGGTAGTAGTCTAAATGACAGATGAGCCATGGCATCTTCTCTGCAACATCTCAGGTTTGAGCCCTGGCAAGCAACAAGCCTCTGAAGACAGTAAATCTAGTTGGTGGATGGTTGCCTGTGGTCTCACAGGAGGGAGTCTCTAACCACTACTGTGGTTAGAATACCAGTATTAATATTGCTATAGTACTGTTATCAGCTTCCAGTAGTGAAGTGTTTCTAGATTCAGGTTTTCTAGCTATGAGTCTAACATGGTCAATATTTCCTTTCTTTTAGGAGTATATCAGTAATACCAACTGCAGCTGTGTATAATAATAAAGCTCAAGCAGAAATCAAACTTCAGGACTGGGACAGTGCTTTGCAGGATTGTGAGATGGTACTAGATATGGAACCTGGCAACATAGAAGGTAAAGTAGAAAATAAAATTGCTCTTTGATGTATTATTTTCTCTATCAAATGAAATGATACATTTTGTTAGTTGACTTAACTGAGCTTCAGATCAGGTCTAAGTACAAATAAGGAAACAGCATAGCTCCCCAAAGCAATTTTAATGGTTCTTTGGGGGTTAGTGAAGTTTTATGCAGTCCATCCTGCTGATCTGTAATGGGAATTCTTACATGGCAGCATGTTTTGCATATGATAACTACAAGGCCTCATGTATTCATGCAGTGCGGTGTTTCCATAATACCCACACTGAATTATAAATCAATTTAAAAGTGACATTAAACCAATTAAAGTTGCTGATATATTCCTTTCTGAAGTCCAGGACTTAAATGTAGCTAACTGTATTTGCATGGGTGGTGGAGGGGGAAAATTTGAAAACTATGAAAAGGTGCTTCACAATTCATGACTGCTGCCTCAAAAGACGTTATGTGAAATTGCATCATTAAAAATTATCAAGAGAACAGTTATTGCTAATATAGAAGTAAGTGCAGATTTTTAAAAACTGCATGACTACACTTAGTATGTCCAAAAAAAAAGTGTACTTTTATTCACTTTATACTTCCATTACCTAAATAATACACCTTGTTCTTTTGTAGCTTTGTTGCACCGTGCCACTGTACACATTCATCTGCAGAACTACCAGACAGCAATAGAGGATCTGAATAAAGTGTTGTCTGTTGAACCAGAAAACTCTATAGCTAAGGTAAAGATGAGTGAGTTGAATATGGCTAGAAAGAGATTGTATGCAGTTGTAGCATAAAGGGAGTACAGTTTATATTGTTTAACTATGAGTTTTGAGGACACACTTGATCTGCTGTGCCATTGATCAGTTTCCCAAGACCACGTGTAGTGGAAATTAGATACTTCAGTGTGGCCAGATCTTCTGTTCAGGACTTGATTGTGAGGAAAAGTCTTCTCTCCTAATGTAGTTTAGGTGCCTAAAACATTTTCTGCTGAATATGCTTGCAGTATCACTGTCTTGCTGATCAAAGCTATTTGGAAATTTCTCTTGAAAAGATCCATTGGGATAGGTGCATTTAAGTTTGAATACATAATGAAAAGAAAAATTCAACAGAGATGCCAAGCTTTTGTTATTAGAGTGGTAAAGTTAACCCAAAAGGAGAGGAGCTGGTTTCTGTCCTTGCTTCAGCGTGGTGTTATAAATACTCATTTTTCATCTCCAGGGTAGAATGAAAAGCCTTTCATACCTCCTGATAAATCTGGACCCTTCATAACCAGTTTTGGATCAAAGAAAGACAGATGCTTTCTTTGAAAATCAAGGTCAGGATGTGATCCTTGTACTACTATTACTTCAGCTGTTTAGGAGAGGACTCGTTTGTGTCCTTTCATTGGTATCTTAGAGGTGTTTTGTAGGTTAGAACAGTCCTTGCATTTGGACTCTACATGTCCTAAGAATCTTCAGTGCTGTTTTGATAGTAAACTGCTCATTGTATGTTTATTATGAGTCCATCATACTACTACTATCCTCCCAATTGTTTTACATATGGCTTCTGGATGCTGTGCAATTGTCTCACCCTCCCAATTCTGTCCAGCTCTTGTTGGTGGCATATCATAAGCTGCTAGGAGCTTGCTGATGGCTGCTTCTTTCCATGGAGTCAGTTGGTCACCGCTATTGCTTGCACCAGTGGAAGTGGTACAAGCCTCTTGTCTCAAATTCACCACATACAGCATTTATCCTTTTTTGGGTGTTCTGGAGCTAAGCTCCTGTCCAGAATAGTTCCTGAGTTTCACATCAGACAAGGAATTACATGTCTCTAGATTTGAGTTCTAAAAGAGATTTTGATCTTTTCTTTCTCTGCTTATAAGACTGAATCACTAAATAGCTTGTGAGTTTGTGATGACAACAAACTCTACCACAGTCTTTGTGAAAAGATGTATCAAATAGGCTGTTCTGAGACTTCTTATAATACCAGACATAGGTAGCCATTCATTTTGAGTACACTTTTCCATTAGTTGTTTTGCTGAGCAGTGCTTTTGTAGCTGAAAGCAGATGTCTGTGCTTTGTCCTTACCCATGCCAGCTATTATGCCTTGGCATAATATCGAGAAATGACAAGTGCTTAGCAGGGCATTTTTTCAAGTTTCTCATTGCTTGGAGGATCCTCAAAACCCTCTTGAGCTAAATATGAATGTATGGAACATATGCAGAGTGTATGTCTATATCCAGAATCACTAATATAAAAGTGAATTGGTTGTCAGTAAGTGGAACTCTTCAAGGTACTTTGTCCATGTGAATCTTTGCTTAATCCTGTTCTTAACTTTTACTTGAGACAGGAAGTACTGAGATGGCATTTCCTTGCACAGCATGGAATTACATTCAGAATAGCACATAATGTTGGGTGTGTCTTAGTCTGCTCTGACAGTGTAAAGTGGTTTAGTGGTTTATGGGTTACAGTGATAGATGGTTACAGTGATAGTGCTGGGTTAAAAGTTGGACTTGATCTTAAAGGTCTCTTCCAACCTTGATGAATCCACATGCAGTTAAAGGGTGTTTTTTGAGTAATGGAAAAATGTTATGGAATGAGAAACTGTTTGATCATCTAACTGCAGCTCTTACAAATCATTATGCAACAGTGTCTTTCTGCTGCACTGTTAAGAGACTGTTGTCTCCTGGTTCTAGTTCTCTCAGTTATATTTCTCCATCAGATGTCCATCTGACATCAGATTCTCCATAGCATAAATTTTGATTCTGATTTTAGGCTTTTTTGGAGATTAGAGTCTCTAGAGAACCTATTTTCCACATCACTTCTTAGCAGACCATGTCAGATCTCACAATTGTAAATCTACTTTTTTCCTTTTAATTTAATTTTTTTTTTGCTTCAGCAGTGAATTCAAGAAAAGTATTTATTTATGTGATATCTTCACATCTTTGTGAAGATGTGTCTATCTCTTGTGAGAGAGACAGAAATTGACCATTAATCTTGGTTTGATGGTTTGATTATCACCTTGGTTTGATTATCACCTCTCTTTTTTGAGTTCTAAAAGAGATTTTGATCTCTTCAAAAGAAGAGATTGGTTTGATTATCACCTCTCTTTTTTACACCTCTCCTTTGATGTGGACCCAGTTAAAAATTTCTTCTGGTGTTAGAGAACACTTTGTGTTCCTGAGATCTTTCTCTCACACAGCTTTCCTGCCTTCCCACCAGCACATTTTTCTTCTACATTTTTCTTCCCATGCTTGCATTAAAGGGTGTAAAAATGATCAATATTGGTTTTTAGCCCAGAGTACTGCTTTCATGAATACATTTCTCTGTAGAGACCAATACAGGAACATGGTTTATAAACACTGAAACTAAAAGACAGTGAGAACTGTATTTGAGAAGTACAGCTGTACAATAGCTGACTCTTAGAAAATTCACATTTATTTACCCTCTTTTTATATTGGCAACATTTATCTTGATAGTTCTTAAGGCTCTTACATGGAATATTTAACAGAATGTGTTTGCTGTACCTAAATTGTAATTTATATACATAACAAAAAAGGCTTCTGTTATTGCTGGTTTTTTTCTCTATTGTAGAAAAGTCTGCTAGAGATTGAAGAGAAAATGAAAGGTTTAAAGCCTGTATCTGAGCCTCAAGGCAAAGGAAAAAGAATACTTATTCAAGAGCTAGAGGATTCAGAAAGTGTTGAAGAAAGAGGGGAGAACATAGAAGAACGTGAAAGATGTGGTGGAGATAAAAGTAATGTCATATCATTTCCTATTTTATTTTAGCCTGAGGAAAAAATCGTTGTCTTTGAGACTGTAATGTTTATTCACACAATTCATCCATATTTTCTTGCAAAGAATTTTGCCTGTTTGAAGACTAAAATTATACTGACTCCTTAAAATAGATCTGAATGTGAAATCTAGAATCCAGTTTTATTACACATCTGTGTAATTCTTTATAGAATGGGCATAACAGAGACAAATGGAAAACACTGCTATAAATCACCTACTTCCCTGTGCCCTGTGTAATTTTACACCTCTCCTTTGATGTGGACCCAGTTAAAAATTTCTTCTGGTGTTAGAGAACACTTTGTGTTCCTGAGATCTTTCTCTCACACAGCTTTCCTGCCTTCCCACCAGCACATTTTTCTTCTGCATCTTTCTTCCCATGCTTGCATCAGAGGGTGTAAAAAGGATCAAGTGTAATTTGTCAACATCTGTAATTTTTGTTGTTGTTTGTTTTGGAAACAGTTTTTTTTTTTAATTGTAAGAGGTCATCTCTGTGCTCTGAAAGTTTGTATTAGAGGTAAACAACATGTAATTCTTGTACTGTATGTAGTTTACAAGCAGTTGAAGTGTATCTCCATTCCTGGATTAGTGTGTGACTAACTGCAAGGCTGCTGGGACGCAGCCACTGGCATAATCGGAATCCATGGCTTGCAGGCGGAAGTGAGGCAGCAGGGGCTAAGAGGACTTGCATTGGCAGGTTGCTTTTAGATTCAGCTGCATGGCTGGCCTCCAGCCTGCAACAGAAAAACATCCCTAGGCTGATTTCACCCTTCTCCTTTCTGTTGGTTATGTTGGTTCTTTAAGGTATCGCGGCATGGCAGCTGTGACTTTTATGTTTTGTGTGTTTTGTCTTGAAACTAAATCAGTCTGTGGGTTTTGCAGCTTAATCGTGAGTGTTGAACTGTACATGTGTGATACAATAATGCATTACTGACACACGAGATTAGGGAAAATACATTTTTCCAAATTAGTTGGTGTCTACCAAATCTCCTTAGCTAAAACCATGGAAGAAAGGGTGTATCATGTCCCTAGCCTTAAATGTCAGTTAATTTGGGGTTGTTTTCTATTGTGAGCATTCAGGTGACTATGTGCCTTCTAGCTCCATAGGAAGACTTCTATTCTGTTGATGAAGGGTTAGGCTTTTAAACATAGGGAAGATTGTCACTTGATGCCAATAGCATATGTGTTCCTGTGATATACATAAGTATTTCTGAGATTTAAGTGGCAAGCCTTTTCATAGATTACTCTGTGTTGTACAACTGGAAACAAATATAAATTCAGTTCAGTTAATGAATAAAAACGTTCTGTCAACCTAACAGCTACAAGTAGACTAAATGTCTGATCTTGTAGTCACAGGCAGTCCAATAGTCCATGTAGTCCAGTCATGTAGTCACATTTATCTCACATTCTAGTTGGTAAGCCTAATGCATTCCTACTAAACTTACTATTTAGAGATTGGAGAAAGAAATCAAAATATTTTTTGTTTTCTTTAGCTCTGAAATGTTGATTTCTGAACTTTGAACAAAACAGTCTAAATAGAGTGTAGTCTCTCCTCATCTTCTATTTAACTGAAAGCAAAAGTAAATAGAACCCTTTCTGTACAATAGAAATGGAAAATTGTTTGCGTCCTAGAGACTATAAAAACCAGTATTCAGGCACTGCGAAACCTAAAAATCATGTATGTACTTGACAAAGCACCTGGTATTTTGACATGTTTCTAGAAGTTAAAACCTCAAGTGATAAACAGTTTAAAGATAAATTGATATATTTTAAATATCCCCTTTTAATTAAGAAAAATTTGCTGAGTTGTGTGGTATTTACATGATCTATGCCACTACAGCAATATTAAAGAATATGATATAATATTAAACAATTCCCAAACTTCAAATATTCCTGTTAGAGTATTCAGTGGGGTTTTTTTGTTGTTTTTTTTTTTAGTTTTATGATGGTCCTTCCATTTTAAGTTTGTTATTTTAGTAATAACATAAATTAAAATTCTTTCTAGTGTGTATTTGTTGTCATTCTGGTCAAAATTCTGTCCATACTTTTCCGTACCTTTCTTTAAATTCTCCTTGGAATTTATAATATGTCTCAACTTTTTTTTTCTTAAGAAAAGTTCAGAAGTGTCAGTATTTTTTTAGCCCAGAGTACTGCTTTCATGAATACATTTCTCTGTAGAGACCAATCCAGAAACATTGTTTATAAACACTGAAATGAAAAGACAGTGAGAATTATATTTGAGAAGTATAGCTCTACAATTTTTTGCATGTTGTTTACTCAGACCTGAAATATTTAACCAATTAGCATTACCCAGCAGCTAAACAAGGTAACTATCAGTATTCCTATTGTCAGGGGGACTCCAGACTCCAAATGCTATAAATGTTTCCTGTTTAATCCGGGACTGGTTCTGTGCGCTTTAACTTTAGGAAATTTCCTCCTGTATTCAGGAAGCGATGTTCACATTAATAACATTCACATCACATATTATGTGCCTGCCTTGCTTTTTCTTTGTGTCTAGAAGTTGGGATGTTCTTTGAGAGTGTTTCACTATGTTTTCTAAAAGCTCGTCCTATCTCCTGTTCATCTGTGACATTTAAATTTTTTTTTCTGTTTTGGTGTATGTACAGTGAAAGCATTTTAGCATGCATTTTAAGGGAGTTGTTAATATACTGCTGTCTTCATTCATCTGCCCCGCATGCCTTTTACCAGCATTCTCCCTAACAAATCGACTTTAAACCTTTTTGGCATATTTGGCACCACCAATTGGATGGGTGGGTGGATGTCTCAAATATAAATAATTTAAGTTTTACAAAAATGTCTGTGTGGGTAGATTTAGCCTATCATTGTTCCCACTGTGGAGTATGAACTTACTATTAAACATGGTATTTCAAAACAGGGACCACAGCTAGGTAGGAGGCACTAGAGGATCTATTGTTTCTACAAAACTTATGCTTTCCCATCCTGTTCAGTTTGATTTCAGTAACATTTTGTGTGTTTAAAAAGAATTATTTCTTTCATTTGGAACCATCTGGGGTTCATCCAAATTGAGTCAGCTTCAGATGTTTATTTAAAGTCAATTGAAAGTATCACTCCAATATATGAAAAAATTCTGTTAGACAGATGAATACATCAAGTGAAGGGAAGGGGAAGAGAGCATCTTAATAGTACCAAAAGACAGAGTTGTCCTTCTGTGACTAGTAGGATCGAGAGTCAGGCTCTGCAGAAATCTGTATTTGAATACTGCGGCGCTAATCTGGTAGGAATTCAGCAGAATAAGGAAGATAGAGATGTTATTATCTAATAGCTTATTTTATGATTTTTCCTACATAAATATGTAAATTTGACTTCAAAAATACAAGAGACTTCACCATGAAAATATTTAGGATAGAAGTGGAAGTTGAATGATCACAAGTATGCATAAAAGGGTTTTTGACATGTCTAAATGAAATCTTTTTGAGAAGGATTTATAAGTTTTTATCCCACCTCTTCTATGTGATATTTGAGGAGAGTTATGTATAACGTTACTGGTTTGTTCGCTTGTGATCTAATTTTAACTTGCAAGAATTTCGATATGGTCATGGAAAATTAAGTGTCCCTGTTGCAATAGGCGGTATTTAAAGAGTTAATTTTAAGGTGAGCCTTGTACCAGACACCGCAGGACAGGGGTTCCCATATGCCCAGCAAAGCGAAATGAGGCTTCACAATAATCCCTTCTCAATAACCACTGCAACTTACTTGTAAGTAGGAATTCTTCTGTGTCCTTAGCAGTGTTTTCTGAGGCAGGGAAGCCCCCCTAGCGATAGGATGCTGCCGGCTTTGGTCGGCGTCCCTGTGCAGCACCCCCCTGTCGCGGCAGGCCGATAGTTTGCTCTGATGATGCGGCTCTAACCCAGCTCATTAACGCCCTTGCAGCCTCCGCCGCGCCAGCGGCAGCGCAGGCGGCAGCGCAGGCGGCAGCGCAGGCGGCAGCCGGGGAGCTCGCCATGGGCAACGCGCACAGAAAGTCCCACGGCAAAGGCGGCAGCAAGGCGCAGGATAGAGACACGCGCAAGCAGAAGGACTCCGATGAGAGCGGATTAAAAAAAGGCGCGTCAGAGGAGAAATCAGGAAAGCATTTGACAGACCACGAAGGTGAAGTTAATGGCTATTTATGCAGTGATGAGAAGAGTGAAAGCCCCGAAGCTAAGGAGATCTCCAAATCGAATCAAGGAGGGTTTCAGTCGGCTGGTGGTGGCAGTTCCACTTCACTTCCTCCTACTGCAGCAAAACTAAAAAGTGAAGGAAACGAGTTATTTAAGAGTGGACAGTTTGGAGAAGCTGTGCGCAAATACTCGGAAGCAATTGAATATGTCATTGGTCTGGGTGAGTGTAATACCTTATACTTGAAATCTAGAACTGTTCAGATGATTCAAAGGAACTACAAGTGAATAAATTTAGCCTTGCCCTGTCAAAACTCCTTTTGACAGGAGTTACTGTGCAGTAAATCTTTCATCATTTCACATGACAGAAAATACAGGACTATGAATGAAATAATGTTTTCGTTTTCTTGGGGTAGAGCTGTTGGCATTTATTTATGTTTGAATACTTACATATGCTAGGCGACGTGATAAAAGAAAGCTCTTCACTGCTTTGCAGTGTCAGCAAACTGCATCACTGCAGTGCAACTTGGAGTATGCACGTCTTTAATTCTTGAATGGCATTTCAGTAATACTATTGGATTTTAATTGTAACTTCTTTTAGGAGAACAAAGTCCAGACGATTTAAGTATCTTGTACTCAAACAGAGCAGCATGTTACCTCAAAGAAGGGAACTGCAGTGACTGCATTCAGGATTGTAACAGGTAAATTGAAACCTCCCATGCAGAACAACAACATTCCTGGTGATGATTAAACATTTTAACTGGTATATTAGTGCTCTTTGACTCAGAACAGTATCAATAAAGTCTGATTCCTTGTCTAAATGACAGATACCGTTGTTATATAAACAATCACATGGAAACCAGGAAAGGAATAACTTTTAACTTACTGTCTTACTGTGTCAGGGCAGTTTTTAAGCTTGTTGTGTACATAGAAATGCATAGCAGGATTAAAATTTTTAATACAAAAGCAGGTGAACAATGGTGTTCTGCAGTAACTTACAGGTAAGAGCTTTGTTAAGCCAGATGCTTATCACAGTGTTGGAAATTGATTTTGAGCGCATGTGTGGTGTATGTGTGTGTGTTCTCTGGTTTGTTGTTTTGGTGTGGGGTTTTTTAATATATACTTGACATAGTTATAAACAGTAATTATAGCTGTTCAGAAACTGAGCTAAAATCCTTTCTGCTTATTGTGACTTTTAAGGATACAGGTGTTAGAGAAGATCAGACACCTTCAATAATTTTCAAACACTGTGTCCAACTAAATTATTACTGTATTTTTGATGTTTTGGGGTTTTTAAATATTTCCATAGATTCAGTTTGTAATGCTGAGGCTTAAGGTGCAAAAAAGTATCTTAAAAGAAATAGAAATCATATTAATTAATCAGTTGAATCTTCTGTACAGCAGAACTCAAGTGTTAAAAAAGCCCTCTAAAACTAAAAATAAAAATACGCATGTACCTTTGTAGTACAAAGGTACAAACCTGTTAACTTACTGTATATAATTCTACCTGACAGAAAAAATTTTCTGAAAAAAATAACTCATTAGCAGTATTTGGTTTAAATAGGTGCAGGTGCATTTAAGACCCATCGCATTTTTCTGTTCACAAGTTTGAAGTATGTAAGACTTCAGCTGAAATCAGTAATACAAATGTTTTAGGTCTTGTATTCTTACCAAGTGGAAACTTTTTTTTCTTAGTACTTAATGATAGTGTCCTTAATGTCATGCATATTTCCTGGATGCATAAGGACCCGTGATGCTTGGTGGTAGAAATAATACAGAGGTAGCAATAATTTAGAGACTGGGAAGCAGAACTGCAAACCTGCAAACACACGTAGATTGGGCAATGTCAAATAAATCTTCAGTAGGCAACACAATATAATAGATGATCTACAAATAGGTTACTTGATTTCAAAGTAAAAATTTTGTAGGGTTATATTAGGAGAAACCTTCTCCCCATGAGCAGTTAGCATTGCAAGAGGTTGCCCAGAGATGCTGGGCAGAGATTCCCTCGGAGGTTTTCAAGGCCCGGCTGTATCAAGCCCCGAGCAGCCTTCTTGGAAGTGACCGTACCTGTAGCAGAAGGTTGGGACATCTCAGTCTAGATTGCTTTATAACTTCACTAAATCAAATTGTCTATACACACCTTAATTTCACTGTTTCAAAAGTTTATCTCTCTTTAGCAACACTCATTGAAAAGAAGGTAGTAGTTGAGAAATAAAGCCTTTTGTGGACTGCTTCATATTGCTGGAAAAGTGCATGGTATTGGGAAGGAGTTCTAATTGCACAGGGTTGATCTTGGTGTTGACCAGGCAGACAATCAAAAGTGTAAACAGACAAAAGGCAAAAACCTGAAGTCCAAAAAAAGACAGGTGTATTTTCATGTCCTACTAAATGGGGCTTTTAAGTGCATACTTTCATTTAAGGAAGAAGAACTGGAAGTCATGTAAGCAAAAGCACTGTATACTTGAAATCCTTGTAGATCTAGGCATGACTTAAGAAAAATAGCTTTTGCTCTTAAGCAGGTGCCATTGCATTAATCATATCTTGGTGATGAGAGCAGTTTTCCAGATGGAAGATAGGGCTTAGAGTAGAGTAAGCTGTAGTAAAAGTACTAACAGTTTGAAAACTGGGTGTAATTTAGGGTGTTAATATGAACACTTTGACCTATTTTCCTTAGTTATCTTACTTTAAGTGCCATTTGAAATCACAGAGTTACATATAGTTGTGTATATTATAAAATAGTTTTACTATTCTTATTTCAGTTCTCCTTTTCAATCCTGCATTTTTCTTTTTGTTTTCACCAGAGCTCTGGAGCTTCAGCCGTTTTCCCTGAAGCCTCTTCTACGCCGAGCAATGGCAAATGAGTCAATGGAGCGGTATCGACAGGCATACATTGATTATAAAACAGTCCTACAAATAGACAGCAGCATCCAAGCTGCAAATGATAGTGTTAACAGGTAATTCCACACCAAAATTCTCTGATAACAGTCAAAATAGAAAAGTAGAATTCAAATTTGTTTGTTTTACTCTCTATTTGTGCTTTATTTACTTTACTATTTGTGCTCCCTCTATTTTATACCCTCAGAGTTGTTGCACAACTAGTGCATTATAGCTAGAGGATCGGCTGTTCATTTAGTTGTTTTCCCATAGTTTCAGTTTTCCTCTCCTAGCAGTGAGTCCGTTTTCTGTTTTTCAAAGATGTAGTATTGTAAGTATTTTAAGGTTGGATTTTTTTTTCTACTAGTGCTTCTACTTGTTCTCTTTCTTAACTTCTATTTTATACCATATAAAGTAATACTTTAAGGTCCATGCCTTTTCTCTGACATCCCGTTTCCCTTTCATATTAACAGTCTTTCTGTGGCAGCTGGAGATTTATGTTAAGTGTGAATCCTTCTGCAGGCTGCAGTTGTGGAAATACTTAAGTAGCTTGATACAGTGGTTGGCTACAAAGCTTGGAGGTGTAAAAAATATAATGGAATGTTTTTTCCAAGTATTAAAACTTTAAACATTAATTCTTGCTGCCGAGAGAGACATTTGAGTTTCCCTAATTATATTTTGATAGTATGAAGGTGAAAACGGAACAGCCATTAATCACTGAGCAGGAACCCACATGTGTGTGACTTTTACAGTGGAATCTAGAATGGGTTTTTTCTTCCTAAGGCAAGGCCATGAGCACTTGCATTATTCATTAAAAAGTCCATAATATCTTTCTTTAAATTCTGCTTATTTGACCAGAGGAAATTGTGACACTTTTATAATCTCTTAGAAGTCCTATTTTTTTGACAACACAACAAATTGTTAGTGATCTTCTATATCTCTCTTTAGCAACACTAAAGATTTAAGCAACACTAAAGATTAACACTGTGGTGGTAATAGAGCACTTGGATTGGTGGAATAACTGCTTTTCCTCATACCTGTGTAATTATTACACTTTTTAAAAATCTCATTGGCTTATTTTATCTTCAGATAACTCTTTTCATATTTCTCCTTGACTTGGAACTTGCTTAGTAATAAGCTTACTTCCCTTTTCCCCTTAACACTCTTCCTTTTCTCCTCTCTAGGCCTTCCTTATGTTTTTAGCTTCACTGCTCATTACTCTTTCTTCCCTGGCAACCCATCACCTTATTTCAACTGCTTCTTCCTTCTTCTCTTCTGCTGGTAATTCATTTTTGCTTGCAAATTATTAGTTTCTAAACTATAGATCTCCTGCATAATTGAACTTTAACTATATTTTTAAAAAAATATTTTGTCATTTGTAAATTCAACTGAAACTGTTTACTAAAGCATTCATTTTCATTTCCAAAGTAAGAGACGTTTCTAGAAAGAAATTTGAAGAAAACATTACTACCTTTTAACTTAAAGGGACAACCCCAAATGTAATTTTTTTGCGTTTTTATTTTTGGAGATTTTTTTTTTTTAATTTTAGAAAGAACAGGTCTTAACAACCTTCTTGTATTGGAGGATTTTTTTGTTTTTAATTTTCTGTGGGAAGTTGGATAGTGATGCTGTAGGATGCTAACAGGAAAAACTCATTGTCCTACTTGTGTCTGAGGGTGGGTTTGATAAACCATGTTGAAGCTTGTCTCTCTTGTGTTTACATAGCTAAGCAAATTTTTCAGAAACCTTAGAATCAATTGCATATTTTTAATACTCAATGTGAAAGACAAAAATTTTTAATATCAAGCCTTTACCTGATCATTATGCAATCAAAAGGAAATAATTGAGTTTAGCTACGTAATGCAAATAAGTATATACAGTTATTTGACTGTTTAGCATGTTGATTAGATGATGTTAAATTGTGTCTTTTATTGGTTGCTGAGGTGACTTTTTTAGATAAACTGGAAGGACTCTCTTTTAGTGGTGTGTGCCAAATAACTGGAAATTGCATTTCAAGCATGCTTTTAATTAGTGGCATTTTCCTAGCTTTGTGAACATCCATGGAGTTCCTACTTTGTGTATTTTAATTTCCTCTTGAGTGTTTCATTATTTGCTTTTCTCTGTTAGAAATAGAGAAGCTCTGATGTGTGGGAATATATTTATGCATTTCCTCTTACTAAATTGAAATTTCATTCCAGTTGTCTCAATTCCTTTAGTGTCAGTGAGCAAATTGCATGAAATGGTTTGGGATGGGAGCTGTTTTGACAAGGTCCCATATGAGTACTGTGCTGCAAAAAGAAATTTGTGATCAGCTCCAGAGCTGCAGGATTATTGGGTTGAGTCAGAGTGTTGGTGGTGGGAAATGAGTGTATTTGTCCCAGCTTTTTCATGAGACACCTGTGCTTTTTAAACTACTCATGGCACACAAAAATGGTGTGCATTTTTGCAAAGGACTCTGCTTACATTATGATATTACAAGAAGTCGGTTGATCGTCAGATACCGCAGGATTCTTTCTGTGGATTTTGATGAATTAGAGTTTATTCCTCCAACGTTTTAGCCCATTATAATAAATGAAAAAACAAATTAAATAGGAAGTCAATATGACTCTGGTTTCCTGAAGAATTACTCCATTACTTTCTGTGGGAAATAACCTAAATGTAATTAATTGATGTGTTAATATGAAGTGTACTGATTTGTTGCCTAATAAAACAACCTGAGTAAATCTTGGGTTGTTCAGTTTATGATGATGTGCCACATTTTTTCTTAGCAGTTGAGTTCAGGCTATAATTAAAACCCTAAAGTTTTAGTAAAATTAAAGCAGTGCAGTGCTTGGACAAGCCACATTGTTGGTATGTCCTATAAAATACTTCGGAATGGTACAGGCAGAAGAGAGCCCCTGCAAGGGCATATGCAGTTAACACACATTAAAATAGTGGTTTTGATCTCTTAGAAAACAAAGAAAGCAACTACATTATACTATGGAATGTGATATTCTGTGAATGAAGAAATTTACTTTCAAGTCAAAACCACATGTTTTTTATGCAGCATTGTGTAAGACATAAACTCATTATATAGCTGTACAAACAGACTTTTTAGTATCTATCATTCTTCAAAATATTTTGGTAATTTCTATTTTACGTAAAGGAGAATAGAACTGGTGCTGTTTCTTGTATCAGTTTTTTGATCAGACTATAATGGGAAAAGAATATGGTCTTGAGTGCTCTGACTCTGCTGCCAAATTATTATACTGATGCTTTTTTTAATAGCTGTTATTCAAATACTTAATGTAAGTAAGAAAACTCCGTTGGGTAATTCATGTTCATTCTGTGTTGTTCTTCATGTCACTTTCAAGGTTCTTAGTTTTTCTTTTGGATGTGTATTCATGTAGTATGTTTTTCACACCTGTGTTAAATGGAAGTGCACCTGATATAAAAATTTAGTTTTATTTGCCATACTGTCAATGTGACTTGGCTTTGCTACTCAATTCAGAATTTTCCTTTGTTAAAGTATGAATTAGACTTACTACCAGTTGAACTTGATTCTTAAACCCATTCTGAGATTAGGAGATGTTTATCTCACTCTTATTCTCATAATTGATTTTTTTTTTTTAAACACTACAAAATTTCTAAGGGAAGCACGAAATCTTAAATGGCTTCACTTACTATGTCTACTTATGTCTTTCTCCAAAAGAGAAAAAGGTAATGGGAAACTCACACTTAAATGGATTTTGGATTGAACCACTCATGTATGGAAATAGTTGACATATATATATATGTGTTGGTTTAAGAAAGACTAAGCAGTCTTTATATATATTTAAAATATTTTTAAATGGGGATTGATAAGTTTCTGACTTTGTAACTATAAAATGCAATTTAATGCAGACTACTTTGTGACCTGCATTGCTTTTTTAAAGACAGTTGTTGTGGAAGAGGTTTCATTTGACATTTGCAAATTTAAGTATCACATTTTGCCTGAGAATATCATAATCTACACTTACTACAAATAACACCTATGAATGGCTGAGAAGAGTAAAGAAAATAAATACATGGAAATTTTTTTTGTATTTTTTTGCTGGATGTGGTAGGCAGCAATTAGAGCTTAGTTGCAGAATCAGTCATTGGCTTAAGTATTTACAGATCATGCTGAAGTCAGCTTGTCTTCTAAAGGGCAGCATAATACTCTAATAAGAAGTTGAAAAAGTCTAAATCTTAAATGGATTCAATACTGCTGACAGTATTTTTTAATTAGTCTTAAGGATAACTGTTCAGGTGGGTTTTTTGGTGTGTTTTTTTTATTAGAACATTGCATTATTTAATTTGGTTGTAAGTTTTTAAAGTGTGAGTTAAATGTATGAAAAGTCATGTTGGTGGGGCTATTCTTTTTCAGAATAACGAAGACTTTAATAGATCAGGATGGTCCCAGTTGGAGGGAGAAGCTGCCACCAATTCCAGTTGTTCCAGTGACTGCTCAGCTGCACAGGTGGGATGGAGGAAGCCTCACTTCAGAGAATAAGCCAAGTACTATAGATATCAACAGAGAAGAGCAATTGCAGATGAATCGTATGTATAGCTAATGCAAATATACATTCAGAAAAAAAAACCTAATTAGAAAATGGAATAGATTTTAACAATGTCAATGAAACTGCTTTAGAAAATACTTTTTAGAGACCCTTGTGAAAAGCCAGAGTAGATGACTGTCATTTACGTGATTGAATTCAATGTGCTTTGTGGAGCACAGTTCTGGTAATTTTTTTAAACCAAGTGATGTAGTCTGCAGTATGTAATTTCTGAATTTATATAAAATCAGCAGAAATACTCATCAGCAAAACAGCAGGATCACCAAAGCCCTAACTCCCTTCATGGGATACCCCAAGAGTCGCAGTATGTGCCTGAGAGCATTGTCCATGTCCAAACCCTTCTTGAACTCTGTCAGCCTTGGTGCTGTGACCACTTCCCTGGGGTCTGTTGCAGTGCCCAGCCACCCTCTGGGTGAGGAACCTTTTTGTGATACCCAACCTAAACCCCACGTTTCTCCACTTCCTTGAGTCCTGTCACTGGTCATAAGAGTGAAGAGATTTTCCCGCTCCTCTGCTTCCCCTTGTGAAGATGTTGAAGACCTCAGTGAGGTCTCCTCTCAGTTTCCTCCAGGCTGAACAGACTAAGTGACCTCAGCCGCCTGTCATACAACTTCCCCTCCAGACCCTTCACCATGCTCATGGCCCTCCTTTGGATGCTCTCTAATGGCTTCATGTCTTTACATTTTGGTGCCCAAAACTGCCCCCAGCACTCGATGTGAGGTCACACCAGTGCAGAGCAGAACAATCCCTTCCGTTGCCTGGCTGGCGATGCTGTGCCTGAAGCCCCTCCAGATACGAGCATTGGTGGCATCAATAATACAGTTATAACACAGTTTTGCCCCAGAAAAATCACCTTTTTCTTCTCTATACATAATCACTGAGTGCTGAACTCTAGGAAACGAACTTCCTTCCTGACTTCTTTTTCCCTTCATTGCAGTTTCCATTTTTCTCGTTCAGTAAATAAGTAAAGGAAGTAAATAAGTAAATAAGGTGAAGGAAGCTCTCTGATTTGGTTATTACTGACATTAAACACTCCTTTTGCAAAGGCTTTAACCCTATGATTCCTTATTCAAGTATTAATTGGTTTCCCTTTGAGTTTATTTCAATGTAAAGTAGTAACGAAGATCATCTCCCCTCGATTAATACAGGAGTGAGTGCAGTTTGTAACTGGGCTGTTGGCCAAATATGTAACAGTGATGGGGTTATCTGTCTTCAATGCATTACTGCAATACTGAGTGTCCTCCCAAGTGCTTGGTAGCATTTTGATGCAAAACACGTCTCAGTCTATTTCAAATAGAGCAGGTTTTGTTTAGGCTTTGTTTTTAGAAATATTAAACAATGATTGTGTAACTCTTTTCTTCACTGAAGGCTGACTCTAACGTTCTGGTTGCCTTCTCAGGCCTCTGCTGCATCAGTGAGACCTGACAGTGATTAGCTGGTACTGAAAGGCTGCCAGCAATACTGTTCAGTCAGTAGTTAAACCTTACTGTTGGGGGACGTTTTTTTGCAACAATTGTGTATTTTTCTTTGTGTCTTACAACTTGAGTTATAATTTAGTTGTGTGTTTCATGTAGTTTATTTTTTCCCCGAGCGTGCATGTTGTTTTTTGGCATAGGAAACTGGCATGTTTCTACAAAGAGCTCAGTGAATTACAGTGTTGAAAACCTGAAGCTTGGCAAGGGGCTCATATTCATATTCTTCAGTAGGGTGCAAAAAGTTGATTACTTCAATATGATTTACATAGAGCTATGTTGTTAAGTTTTGTTTGCTCACAACAGAGGCATGAAGCTGCAGTCGGGATCAGTTTTTCACTGCAAATAGCTAAAAACTGTAGCCTAACCCAAAAGCATCTGCAGGAAATTATATGGACTTAAGAAGGAAAGGCAATTATGGAATAACACAGTATTAATTTAAAAAAAAAAAAGTGTGCTTAGGTGTTTCCGGGTTCCTCACTGCAGGTTCCCTATGTTTTGTAAAGAGTTATTTACAGAATATTACTGATGTATCCCTAACTCCAGCTGATGTAATGGTTTGTTTGTCAGTTGAGCATAGTTATTGTAGTAGTTGATTGCAAAGAGAATAATAGATCAAATTATAGCTACCTTGGTGTGATGGTGGAGATCTGGAAGGCCTTTAATCCTGCTGATTAATCCTCCACCATTGTAAAAGCAGGGTCTCAGTGGAGACAGGTCCTCTCTACCACACAGAAACTGTGAAAACTTAGAGCTGTCTGTTGCATTCCTATTATTTTCAGTAGAGTATTTACACTGGTGGATGGGGAAGTATTTGTTGAGCCAAATGTACCTGGTGGTTTATGCCTTTGTCAGAGCAGCAGGGGAGGCTGGGGACAGGACTGGCCACGTGCAGACTGACAGACTCCATTGCCAGGCGTTAATCCTTAGTCTGCACACATCATTCAGCTACCCTTGATGAACTGACCTTATGTAACACTGTGATCCTTTTGTGGTGTAGGTGAGGAAGCTATGGAGAAGTTCAAGAGGTTGAAAAATGAAGGGAATGATTTTGTAAAAATGGGGGAATATGAGGAAGCTGCAAATAAATACAGTGAGTGCATGAAGTTAAATACCGAGGAGTGTACTGTCTACACTAACAGGTAAAGATCCAAAATCTAACACTGCTTTGTGGGATAACAGTAGTTACATTTTCTCACTCCAAATAGAGATTTTGCATCCCTTCACTCGTTGTGAAAAAGGGATTTTTTTCCTACTTGGTAAGTGTTTATAATAACAAAATGGATTTCTTGTAAAACTACATTTTTCAAGGGGAGCAACTATTAATGTCACTGATATATTTGTTAAAATTGTCTATACAAATAGAGTAAGCAATAGTAGAAGTTATAATTAGCATAGCATTTTGCAGCATTTTTTGAGAATACTGGTATGATTTGAATTAAAAATTTAACATGCAGTAGCAGTATCTCAGATAATAATTCAGAGAAAATGTACATTATGAGAAAGTAAAAGAACACAGTCATATATCAGCATCATTTTAAAGGCTGACCTAATTCAGCAGTATAATTCTTTATGCTGTAATCTTATCAGCTTTTACAAACTAAGAAGGATTTGATTAGACCAGTACTTGAATAGGAGAGTTCCAAGTAATAATTAGGTACAGAGAGCAGTGTTGTTTATTTAATCCAGAGCACTTTTTTACCCAGAATGGCTGTCTAAAATCCATATTACATTAACCACTGTTTTATCATATTATACTAACATAGGCTCTGCTTTTAAAATACTTGCATATGTGCTTAACTTCAAGCATTAGTCATACTTGAATTTTGGGTTTTATTGCAGGAATTGGCCTTCTCCAGTGATGTTCTTGATAGTTAATAGTTTTATGTACTTTAAAAAAAATCCATTGAGACCGAATTGTGTGAAGTATTGTAATTAACATTTGCGAGTCAGATAATGTTGGCACTACAGCATTGTATAAAAAGTTATTTATATTATATATAAATATAAGTAAATAAGAATTTACTTATATTGCAGTATATTCTGTTTTTCTGTGTTAGAGCTCTCTGTTACTTGAAACTGTATAAATATGAAGAGGCTAAGCAGGATTGTGATCATGTTCTTCAGATAGAAGATTCTAATATTAAAGCTTTGTATAGAAGAGCACTAGCGTACAAAGGATTACAGGTGAGGAAAAAGAACATGGCAGGTATTCTTAAGCACTTCTAAACTTGCTTATCCTATTCAAAGGCAATGAGGTAGTTGCTGTCAATGGGTGAATATAAAGTACTCAGTGTGATGATTTATTTGTAGAGCATTAGGCATACATAAGACATTAGATAAATACTTTTGCTACATAAAAAGCTGCATGTTGATGTAATAATTTGAGAAAATACAAGAACATTGTAATAAATAAGGTTTGACTGGAGATTGATTAAGCAAGTTTCAAATCTGTTCTAATGTTCTAGTATTCTCCTCCTGGGTATCCCGGTCTGTTTTATCCGTCAAGGAGTTTACTATAACTTTGCTGATGACAGATGGATTCTCTCCAAGTCTGTCTTCATCTGTCCAAACTAAAATTTCAAGCTGTCTTGGCATCTGCTTGTGTTTAAGTGTCTGACATATTAAACCAGGGTTTTAATTATCGTTGTTTTCTCTCTCTTTCTTCCCCAAATGTATTACGACCCTTTGTCAGTACTGCACTTTGTCCCTCTGTGGCAGTGTTGGTATTCAGCCTTTTCCTTTCCATTTGCACTGTGGTGGTGTCTCTACAGTGCTCATCTTACATACAGTTTTTAGAGTATCCTTTTACCTGATCATCATAAATGCAGACACATTGTTCATATCCATACTGAATGTGACTTCAAATCTCATGTTTCGTCATTTGAACCATGTCGTTCCATTTGTCCCTCCCTCTGGTGCTTCCCCATCTTCGGTGATGTTAAATTAGCCTTTACCCTCCATAATTCTCCCATAGCAATCCTCGCTCTACCCATCAGCTCTTTTTTGGTGTTCAGTTACCAGCTTCTTGCTTCTCTAGGCTCATGATGGCAGCTCTCATCATCTGCTTTGTATTAAATTTACAAGTGTCCTTATACAAGCATCTGAAGTGCTTTCTCCCATGTTGCAGGAGTGGACTGGAGTCCACCAAGTTTCATCATTGTCCTTCAAATGAATGGACCCTCACCTCAGACCTTCATTATGTTTGATGCCTTAACAAAACAGTGCCTGATGCTGTCTCAGCTTACAAATCACCTGAGAACCTGTTTCTGCTTAGCAGCATACCAGCCTATTCTCATCCAATCTTATTATTCCAAATGCAAGTCCTAGGAATGTGATACGTTTGTTCTTCTGTTGCAGTACCCACGAAATTTTGAAAGTGTGAAGTCCTAATTTTGTGTAATGTTTTTTTCTGTAACTGTGCTAAGCTACCTGGTATTAATCATTTCTAACCTTACGTTGCTGAACTTGATAAAAAGTCAGTATAAATGTGAGTACATAGTGATTCTACCAGACACAAAAAGGTATTGCCCATTCACACTCATGAAGAAAGTCGAGAATTGGAGAGATAACTTCTGCTTTTTTGCATATCCTAGAAAAAAGTGCTGTTTTCGTATTATCGAAGACAGCCTGAAACATAGTGTTCATGAACTCCTTCAGAACAGTCTGAGCTGGGGACTCCCAGAATGTTTTGTTGTGGTTGGATTTAATGCCTTCATTATTGCTAATTTCAGGGATGCAAGTGATAGGTAAAACCAGAGAGAATAACAAAAGTGATCTGAAGTTGACAAATGACTCTGTAATGAAAAATTGTATGAGCTAAAGGCATGTAGTTTGGCAAAGACCTGGCTAAGTTGGGAAGTGTTATTTGTATATAAATAGCCAGACACTGAACTACAAAAGCTGCAGTGGATTTTAATGTAGCAAATGAGGCAGTTTTTTACAGATTTACCGAGATGTAGTTAAGGGAGGATCAGGAAAAAATGTTAGTGAGATGTATTAGGCCTGTGACATAGGACACAGGACCCCAAACAGCATCTCCTACAGCTGGTAGTCCTCTCTCTTGCTTTGGGTACAGTCATCTTTTATGATTTTTGTTGGGCAGTCTGGGAGACTGCAGTTTTAAATTCACTAGAGTTGGTTGCTGACCTTTGTTATTGTTTTCAGAAGTCTGCTCCAGAATCTCATTTCTCTATAGTTGTGAATTCTCACAGCTGTAATTCAAATGATTTAACTTAATTAATAGTGGCTTTCTGATGAAAGCAACCTGGCCCCTTTGTGCATCCCTTTGTTAAGGATACATAATTCTCATCCTCTCACTCTTCCTTCATGACCTGGCAGGTTTCAGTACACGTGCTGACGTCCTGCAGCCTCTCTGCCCCTTGAATACTGGCCACCAGTGTGGAACAAAATATTCTCTGTGGGAAAGAGTATGAGTGACTTGGACACTGGCTCCTCTGTTACAGTTGAGGTGGTGAGGAAGTGCCTCAGGTCGTACATGAGGATTTCTTTTTTCCATGATAATACAAATGATTTGATAGTAACCTTACAGTACTGCTGGGGAACAGAAGACATACTAGACCATTCACACAAGAAATTATGTTGGTTTTTTACTGTCTGCATGGTCCTCCACTTTTTACTGCTGCATGTCATCTTTATTTTTTATATTCCAGCCCTTGAAATGTCTTGATTTTTCTATGTGACAATTCCAGTCTTCCTCAATTGATGCTATTAACTTCATCTCTCCAGAAACTTTAGTCTAAAAAATAGTAATTTCTATGGAAAAAATTAGAAATAAAATAATTAAATTACAAAACTGATTATTGAGGAACTGTGTCCTAATGCCAGTCTGTCAATGTGTTTGTCCCAATCTTGTTTAGCCCAGAGTTCGTAACATAACCCCAGTCTTCTCAAGTATTAGCAAAATTTCACTGTAAAAGATGGTCTATTAGATTGGAGCCCAGGAAGATTAGATATATCTTTAATCAAAGCTCAATTTAGCTCTCTTATTGGCAAAGCAAGTATGCAGACTTGCTGGACTCACATTATATTCATTGTGAAACAGTGTTACACTATAAGCAATTATGCTTAAAAGCAGCAAACTTCAATTATTTGCTCTCTGATACAGGGAATAGGTTTCTGAGACTAAATTATTTCATATTACATACTTAATTGGAAGTATTTAGTCACAGTGTATTAACTCAAACTCATTCTCATTTCCTTTTTTCCCCTCTAAAGAAATTACAGTATCAGTATTTAGATTATTTTTGTCTACTTACTGCCCAGATCCCAGTATTTTTACCTTTCTTACTTGTTTACGACAGTATTGTAGTTCAGATTTATCTTTCTAGTGATGTGCTTACAAGAAAAATATTTTCTTCTATTTACAGAATTATGAAGCCAGTGTTGATGATTTCAACAAGGTACTTCTAATAGATCCAAATGTCCTTGAAGCACAGAAGGAATTAGAGGAGGTAACCCGACTGCTTGACCTTGACAGCAGAGCTGGAGCTGGCAGTTGGCAAAAGCAAGGGAAGAAAATAACCATACAAGAGGTGGTATACCTGTTCATTTTTTAGAAGCAAATACAACAGAAACCACACATTTGAAGAGATAATACTGAAGCTTTTGTTTGCCCACCTTGAATCTCTATCTTTGGGGGGATGATGTTGTATTTGTCACATTATTTTGAGGGCATATTGGAGGATTTTTACATACGATAAAGCTTGGACTGCTCATAAGTGTATTCAGAACTACAGCAGAAAGGGAAATAGTCTATTTAGATGGCAGTAAACTTAAGGATATGCTTCTTGTAAACAAAAGCTGCCCAGACTTTGAAATACGCGTTTTACAGAATGCAGCTGTGAAACAGCAGTTTTGCTTTTGAAGTCTGTGCTTCTTGGGCAGCCTCTGGGGCTGTGCTGGCAGAGGTCTGTGGTCAGCAGATGTGCTAGCTGCTCCTATGCTGGTCCTAAAGTTATGCATCTGAAAATGAAATCCTACCCTAAAGAGCCAGAGTAAAACATATGTAGGATCTTACGAAAGAAACACAGGATGTAATGTTATGTACAGGATCAAAACATTAGCTTTGCACAGTTCTGGGTAGAATTAGGTGATGAAAGGATTTTCTCAAGTCATCTGGTATTTTTGGATTGTAGCTGTGCTGGTCATTTAAGAATTCTTTTTCCCCTTTTAATTTAAAAATGTATAGTTAAAATACATAGTTACCAGTCTGTACAGTTATACTGTAATTTGATAATGTAATTTCAGAATGTGGTATAATGGAAGCTGCAGTTACTAATATAGGAAAAAAATATGTTCTTGAAGTACTTCAGATTGTCACGAGCTCATGGATTTTAAGTAACCAGCATAAGCTGGTATAGTGTTAGTTAAGCTCTGAGTTGTGACAAACAAAGGGACTGGAAAGTGTTTAGAGGAGGTTTGGGAAGTGACCACATTGTTCAGAGACCAGCTAACTACATTGCTGGCACTGGCAATTTTTCTAGGGGTGATGCAGGAAGCATTTATGTTTGCTGTCATAGTTATAACTGCCCCTGTGGAGAGGCTCCCCTCTTTTACCTGCTGTAGTACAAGGTAGTTCCATGAAAACAGACTGCAAAGAAAAATAAAAGTAGAAAAATAATTTATCATCATTATTCCTGGTTAATCAAGCTATAATTATATAAAAGACACAGTTTTTCCCTTGATTCTAAGGACTGTTGAAAAATAGAAAAAAATGTCTCTAAGCCAAATGCAGTATTTTCCAAAAATTACTAATCCCCTGTTCTATGCAATACAGTATGTTCACTTCTCAAAAATACTTGGCATTGAGAGACCTTGTTCAGTCAGTTTAAATCAGGTTATACTAATTTCACAACTCTTGATGGCTTGAAATAGATTTTAGCAAATGTAGTTGGCCCCATAGTTGATTTTCTAGTGACTGATTCATGAAACTTGATAGAGGCTGCAATCTCAGGAGAAGATAAGTGGTTAGGGAGGCAGTTTATCCATGCTGAGCTTTCTCCTTCCACAGCAAGACGCCAAACAACAACCTGTTCCAGCTGCCATGTGCCTGTACTGCCCTGGAGGCACAGCAGAGAAATGAAACATGGATGTCTGCTACTTTGACTCCAGTTCTCCTTGTCGTCTGGAACTTCACATTTAACACATGTGTAGAGTCCTCCTTTCTCCTACAGCCTTCCTTTCTCCAGTGCTCTCCAGGTGTGATTCCTGGTGCGGTGCCAAGCAGTGAAAGGCCGTGTAAAATACACACTTTTGACTATGAGCCTTTAAAGGTGAATTAGAGAGCTGCTGTTTTGGGGGGCAGTAGGACATGGAAGAGCATGGGTGCCTTTGTTTTAAGAGCAGGATGCCAGCTTTAATCCAGTGATATGATGGATATATGCAGTTTAGGAAGTTTCAGGTTATCTCTGTGTCCACATTAAATGATCTGTTGCCACTTTTTTTGTGAAGGTGACTGACCCTGATGAACAGGAAGAGAGACAGTTTGCTACATCAGAAGACGCTGAGACTCATCATGTTGCTGCTGAGGAAGCTGTTCCAAAGCTTGTGCCACAGAAATCCTCTGAGAAACTCCGTGTTTCAGAGCCATCCAATGCTTACGACTTCGGTCAGATTATAAATGCAGTGAATGCCACTAAGGATAAAGCTGCTTGTGCAGATCTTTTAACAATTACTGATCCAAAAAAATTGCCAGTGCTGCTAAGTAACAAACTTGAAGGAGAAATCCTTTTGATTTTTATCCAGTCATTGGAACATTATGTAGCTGGAAAAGATCCTGGCCTTGCATATCAGCACCTTTTCTACTTAAGCAAAGCAGAAAGATTTAAGGTAAGAACCTAGACTGAATGTGTACTTAAACTGCACAGAAATCTAAAGGAAATTTTCATATCTTAAAGGGAACAATGGACAGATTTTTGTATCTCTGTCAGATACTATGACTTTCAGTCGACCTGTACTGATTATAAAATAATCTGTTGGGGTTTTTTTTCAGGTGGTGCTGGCCCTTCTTAGCAAAAATGAAAAAGAAGAGGTGCAGCAGCTGTTCGATTTACTTTCAGAAAGCCAGAGTGATCAGTACTCATTGGAAGATCTTGAGAGCCTTAAAAAGGTTTATGAACTTTAAGAAGTTAAAGTTTATTGGCTGCATGCATATAGTGCATGTGTAGAAGATGAATGAATGAACTCTGCAGACTTGCCTGGATTCAAGTGGGTCTTTACCTGGACTGCTGGAATTCTATTTTGTTTTGACAGCATATGCACATTTAAAACTTGGCTGCTCTTTTCTTCTTGTAATTGTATACATCTCTGGAATTTAAGGCCCATCTTGTTCAGTAGGAGAGTTCATTTGATTTGGCAGTCTGATTTTATTTAGACTGTTAATTATATACAGAAAAATACATTTTACATTATCTATGCAATGTGAAATACCTTGATGGTACAATAGGTAAATACACTTTTGGTCATCACTTGTTACATCATTTTGTGAGTTCTGTTTTCTTGTGATAAACGTCTTCAAGATAAATGGGTCAGTTAGCAGTAACTTTGCTAAAATGAGTTTACAAAAAGTATTAACATTTTTCAGAGAACTACTATAGGCCATCTGTTCGTTCACTATTCCTTGTCTGTACAAAACAGATTTAAATATTTTGGCTTAATACATCTTAACAACAAAGGTGAATGAATAATATATAAGCTTGTCGTGGAAACAATTATTAAATGGATGGGTATGTTTTTAACAAGTGAGTAATTTCTAGTGCACAGAGAGTGACTTTTTTTCCTGTGTGTGCCAGAGGATGGCTGGTTTTCTGACTTCTTTCGGGCAGTGACAGAAGAACAAGTGGGTGGACTTCACAACAGAAATACTTAACTCTGAGTTTTGTAATCAGATTATTTAAAGTACCAGCTATTTCTGTTTACAGATATATTTATAAAACTAAAAGTAAAATAATTTTTTGGACCAGTATGTTTTTTGTTTTAATTCCAGGCATTACATATGCTTTGTATTTCTGACAAAGTCCCTTCAAAGGTGAAGCTTTTAAATTTTTCAGTTGCCCCGATGCCTTCTTTGTTCAGGTGATACAAATGTATATCATACTCAGCACTGCAGCGGTATCATTAAGTATGTTGTTCTAATGAAAAATTTTCTCAGGTATATATTAATTAATAAAGTTTTGTTCTTGAAAAGTACAATTATGGATTCTTTCCTCATTCAGTACTCTCTAGGCTTATAATTCTGACATGTGGATTATAAATTTCATCTTGGAGTGCGAAGAATGAGGCTCCTAATTCCTAAGGCATCAGCAGTACAACTGATACTTAGCAATTAACGGGTTTTCACTTTCTGTGTGTGTGTGATCTCCTCAGATTAAGGCAGACCTTGAACTTCAGCTGGTGGAGGATATAAAACACCAGCATGGCCTTTTGTCATTTTGGCCCTGCCTCATTCAGGTTTCACTGAGATTGGCTTCTTTTTTGGACAGCATTTGGGAGGGTCTGGTGGACAGGCAGAACAGTTTCTAAAGGCACAGAACTTAGAAAAAAATTGAATCAAACACCTGTAAGGTACTGTACTGCTAATTTGGCCTGAATAGCTCAAACCAAGGGCCCCAATCTTCAAAACTGAAGGGGCAGCATTAGACTGCTGGAAGGCATTTTGGGGGCATGGGGTGCAGGATGGAATATCTTCAGGTGTGGATTTCACCATTTGTTGGACAGGTATGGGCTGCCTAAGTTTGTTCCTCTTGCCTTAGTCTGGGAACCTGCCTCAGGGCCAGCAGGAGAAATCTGTGCAGCCCCCAACAGCTGCACCTGTCAAAGCCAAGGTCCTTGGCCAGGTGAGGCCGAGTGGCCTCTGCACAGAGGCAGCCACAGCATCCCAGGTGTGGCACTGGAGCAGCTGCTGACCACAAGTAGCTCCTTGCTCACCGTGGGACTTGCTGAAAAACACGTTTTGTGTCCTGTGTTTGTAATGGTCAGCAGGAGAAGCCACAGAGCTGCTGAATTGCTGCTTTCCTCGCTGCTGGGCCAGGAGCTCATCTCCCCCTGGGCTGTCCCCATTGACACTCCTGGTCTTTTATTTCCTCTTCTACTTTTGAACACTCCTGTATTTTAAATCTTGTTTCTGCTGTGCTCAGCCTTTATTTATGCTGCTTTTTTGTTTCCCTCTGCTGTCCATAATCATAATCTCTGCTGCAGCTTTGGCTGCTGTGCCAGGCACAGCTAAGACTGTAGCTGCCACCACCTCAGCACTGCAGTGGCATGGCCTCAGTGTGGACATGGTGCCTGGAAACAACAGAGTGGGAAAAGGTGGGCAAGAGCACCCCAAAAGTCTTACCTGGCTTTGTGGCAGGGAGACCCCAATCCCAGCATGCTTGGCTCGTCACTCACCCCGTCAACATCCACCTCTGTAAAAACAAACCAACCCAAACCCCCAGCAGGACAAAAGCAGGAGAACACTGGTTCTGCAGGTGGTGGGAGCAGGGGAGTGAATGTGCACTAATGCAGCCAGTCACGCACAACAGGACCTGTCCTGTCCAGCCGAGCTAACCAGGCCTGCAGAGACCCAGCTGCTCGTGGAGCACATCCCTGGTTTTCACACAAGAGAGAGCAAGATTCTTGCTGGAGCCACTAAAAATGCGGTCAGTGGCTAGGGAATAGCACAGGAACAGAGGGTCACACTGTTGTTATTTTGGTCCTTTCAAAGTATTTTTGACATTTTTCGAGAAGCCAGCTAGCTCCAGGCCAAGCAGATGCTGTCACTCAAAGTGTACAGGTGCTACCAGGGCTGAGTGTCAGCATGGCCGGGCTGCTTCCCTGGCCAAAAAGCCAATGTACCACACGGCCACTACTCTTTTCACTCTCCCTGTGTAGGGGTGCAGGCAGTGGTGATAGCCCAGGTACTGGCAAACCACAGTCCTTATGTGGGATGTATTTCCACTCATCAGAACCTGCTCTGCTTTGATACCATGATGATTTTTGTCTTTTCTTTTTTACCCGTTATACCTTTTTGCAACTTCTGTATTCTTGGTGCTTTTGCCTACATTCTTGGACTTGTTTGTTAAGCTAAGAGACTAAACATTTTAGAGGCTTTGTAGTTAGGGTGCCAGTGTGCCCAGACCCCAAGGTCCTCTCCAGAACACATTTTGTAAACTAAGATAGAACCATCCAGGGGAGGGTTCCTTAGAGAGGGGAGCCTCTCATTGGGGAATTTTGATAGATATGCTAATTAGTAAGACCTAGAATGTAGAAACAGATATAGAAGAAGGGGATTGCGGTGGCCATNTACTTAATCCAGTTGCACAAATAAAGGGCTACTCCTGTGGCTGCCAGGCCTTTCGGAAGACTTAGACTTGTTCATTACAGTAAACAAAATAACATAGTTTTGAACAGCAGGGAACAAAGCTTCTTCCCTGCTGTACATCAAGATTTATGGCCCAAGGCAGTGGAACTCTGCTCAGCGCCTGTGAGCTGCAGCTACCCAAGGGACAAAGGGCCGGCAGCTTGGAGCAGGGGCTCCCCCGGGCTGGCTGAAGGGGGATGAAGTATCACCCACCCCTGAGTCCTTGCTCATTCCCTGGGTGCCTGCCTGGGTCCTCCCCTTGGGGATGTAAAATTTCAGTGGAGACGCAGCCTCCAGCTGTGGCAGTGCCATTTCCTTGCAACCCTGTGCCACTTCTCCATTGCTCCTTGCTAAATGCCACCCTCGTAAATACAGTCAGTGACATGAGAGTGGTTTCCCTTGTAAGCAGTGGGATTATAAGGAGATAAAGTACCCATCACAGAGAATGCTGTGCTCAGAAATGGCTTGAGAATGCAGCCTGTGAGAAAAGGGAAGCTCAAGTCCACACAACCCCGTCAGCACTGGTCTGGTGCCTAAACACAACCACTCTAATTTAGGCTGTTGGGAATTTTAATGTCCTTATTGTTGAGAGGGAAGCCAAAGCAGTCCTTTTGTCAAGCCTGCTCACCAGGATCTGGTGCAAGGAGAGCTGTGCCTTGCAGCTTCCTGGGTACCTGTGTGCAGGCAGGTGCTGAGACAGTCACATCTCAAAGATACTCAGTTACCTGGCCTGGCACACAAGCGAGATGTGACAGCAGGTTCATCTCCAGAGCCATCTTCCAAGACTTGGGGTTGTGTTCAGCACAGAAGTTCAGTGCCACCCATGAGGTTGTGGATCAAACTCCTCCTCTTCCTCCAGACCAGACTTGATTACCAAGTACCTCATAGCCACTTCTCTGGTTCTCCTACCCTTTGAGACTGAAGGTAACAAAGACACTGTCACCAGTCTTGGATTGTGCTTCGCACCCAGATCAAGCCTGGGGGTTCTTCAGCCCTCACGGGGAGACCATTTTGCTCCCACAGCAGCACCAGATTATTCCATCTGAGAGGACCAGTGTCTTGGGACTGGTGGGAGCAGTCAAGGTGCTCTTCGCATCTTTGTCATTTCAGAAGGTCATTCTAAATATATCTGTCACTCTGAAACTTCTGCTCAAGGCTCCCACAATTTCACCTGAATTAGATAGAATATTAATGGGTTTTAAGTTCATTAATTCTAGTATTTTTCAACCTTCTGCTTGATTATCCTTACAATGCATTATTATCCATGAGAGTGCTGGCATTACTAAGTAGGCAACTATTTAAAAATCAATCTGAATGACAGGAACAGATATAACTCAGTCAAAAAATCTTTATGCAACAGTAAAAAGTAATTAGCTCATACATGCAAAACTTTGTGACACTGATTGAACAAAAGAATGGATGTACAAGCCTAGATGCTTTGCTGCAAAAGACATGCAAACATCATGAGGAAAGCTTTTATGATAGCTTTTATCTATTTAATGTTGTAACTATGTCAAATAGCATCAGATAGAGCAGATATTAAAATACATTTCCTCAAGATCCACAATCTTACATGAATTAGTCAAACTGGCCAGGAATCATGAAAATATTTCTGAAAAAGAACCACTGTGTTGGAAGACCAGATGTAAACTTGATCTTCCCTCAGATTTATTTCAGTGAAAACAAAAAGCTTTGCTTTATTGAATTCTTACAATAGCTCTGTAAATAAGAGAAGCATCTTCTGCATTAGTGTATTAATGAAAGTGTGTATTTTACTTTTTCATAGACTCAGAATTTGGTGCTGCATTAAATTTACTGGTGCTGCTAAGACTCCCTCACATATGAATTATCACCTCTGAATTAAAAAATGTTACAAAATTAATCAGCAAAACAGTTTACTGCTAAAAAACTTACCTCCAGAAAAAACTTAGCTGTATTTCAACATTACCTCTTAGAAGTGATGTAGAAAATTATCAGATCATTTCAGAGTGACTGAAAATAATGGTACTATTTGATAAAATTTACTTACAGGAGTAAACCGTATTTTCAATTACCTGCACAGCAAATTTGAGGTCCTGAGAAATGAAGAGGTAGGTTTAAGCTTGCTGAAATAGCTGTTGCATCTGACAGAAGTATGACTTACATATGGGTTTGGGATGAGGCAATCCAGCTTGGGCTTCTGCAATGCAGTCCCATCAGTTTCAGTTCCTCACTTCCCCAGCCTCTCATGATGCAGGTGAGAAAATGAGCCTAAGGAACAGGCAGTTCAGCTGAGCAAAAACCACCAGGTGTTACCCAGAAACTCTGGCCAATCCGTGGTGTTTTGGAATGAACTCTGTGCAGGCCATGTGAACTGAGAAGAGCATCACTTTAGATGGAGAAAGTAGAGTTTGAGTTTAGTCAGCGATCTGACTTGTGCCAAGATTGGTGCAGTTTTGTTTAGAGAGCTCATGCCAGACCACATCCCTCTCACAAAACCTTTTACTGTCCTTCCTGCCAGAGAGGCAGCTCAGATTTCTTTTTGCCTTAGAGAAGGCTGAAGTCTTGTACAAAATGCAACTGACTTTAGATCTTATATATTCAAGAATCAGAGCAGTCAACTTCCAAAGCACACCTAATCAAATAAAAATACTTAAAGGCAGCAACACGTAAGAGCAGTCAGCACCTTACCAGAAAAAAGGCTTCCTGGGAACATACACACATGGCTGATCAGCACATTACACAACAGACCACTAGAAGTCAGTATTTAGACATTTATTTCAGATATGCAGTTTACACGCATATTATTGAGCAAAACCAAATTGCAAATATACAAATACTGTAACAAGCATTACCAAGTAACATAACTGGCACTAGTGTTATAAGCTATTACTGAAACTGGTGAGGATAAGTCATGGAAGAGGGCTGTAGCTCATGGCATTCTTTTCATCCAACCAAACTTCCAGTAGCACCATAATGGCAATACATGAAACACAAGACAGAACATTGTTAACTGTTATTCTGAGATTCACAACTTTTTTTTCCATTTTAGTGAATTACTTAGCAAAAAAATGTTAACAGTGCAGGCGCTTTGGCCAACTTCAGCTTGTGTTCAGCTATACATCTTCCATATGCAAAAGAAAAAGAAAAAAGCCAGCATATTTGGAACCCATCTTTGCACTTGGGCAGTCATTGCACTGCATTTAAGATTTCGGGACTGAAGACAGGCATGTCTTGCAAAGAGATGTCAAGTCCACTGAAGCCTGAGTGAGTCTTTGGTAGGCCGATACCTCATTATTATGTCTATGACAGTCATTTTATTCACTAGGATATTCTTTTGTGATCCAAGGTGGCCAAAGAGGACATTCTGGAAAACATTACAGTAAAATCCTCAAACGACCAGGCACTTCAAACCCAGTCTTTTCCAAAGGCACCAAGAATGGACGGGGCACCAATTTTCCCCCTAATGAAAGGTGACTGCATCTGCTTGTCTACAATGCTTATAAATCACTGGATTGTTATTTTACAGTTTTTATACACTATATAGTAGCCTTATCTGTTGCATGATTCGTTGCATGAATAAATAGGTAACCCCACTGTTCTACACAGGTGATGTCTCCATTCCACCATATATTAAGTACCAATTTCTTATGTTTTGAAATTATGTAAAAGCCATAACCCTGCTCAAAGTGTACACACATACAAACACTTCTGACACAGGCTACATCCATCTCAAGATATGCAGTTCATTCTACATGCATTCTAAATACAGTGTGTCCAGTTATGAAACAAAATTATCATTCTGAATATTCACTGTTGAAGTATGTTTGTATAGTTCTCTGCAGGTCTTTGCTTCCCTTAAATTTAGGAGTTTACACAAGAATGGTTTTAAGTCACTAATGCTCAGTGACTCACCCTTTATCCCAAACCCCATATTTTCCAAGTGAACAGTGCAGGACATATCATTCATTTCAGCATTTAACATATTAAGAATTTACCAATTTTTATCTAAATACACCAAGTATACGCTTTCAAGCAAAGTCGTGGCAAAAATACAAAACATGGACGTATTTTTACTGCTGTAATGCACTTGGTTAAAGCCTTCATGTCTCTTCACACAGGTCGAAGATCCATATGAAGTATTTTGCCTTATCAGACAAGTACATAGAAAATGCAGTTGTATCAAAACCTTGCTTCTGCTGGTCACCTGAAACTTACGGAAGTCGCATATGATTCAACCAGCTTTCAGACAGGGTTCTTTAGTGGCAAAGATATTTTTGCAGCACTTATAGATTTAAATTTCAGTCTGAATAGCAGTGCTTAATTCCACAGCATGTTCTGAGTGGTTGTTGTTTGTTTCTTTCAGTGTTTCACCAACACCTAAATCTACATCTGTTGAAGATCCATTATTAATGCTTTCCTCAGCAATGTAACTCAGCTGTGGAACATCAGTGCTTGGGGCTGTTGGAACAGGCACAGGGATTCCACTTGGCTGTGGAGAGTTTTCCAAGCGATCATTTTCCACCTCTGGGAGAACACTGACTGTGGTAAAGCGGGTGTGATAGTCGCTGGAACCATGGCTACAGGAAGTTTTCATACTTTCCATATCTGAGCAACTGAACTCAGAGAAATGGCTGGAGTGCGAATCTGCTACCGATGGAATACTATCGCTCAGAGAGGGAGAGTCAAATTCACTGGAGTTTGTGCTTTGCTGTTCCAACAGCTGAGCATCCATGTCCTCTCTCGTCTCATTAATCTTCATGCTACTCTTCTTTCTCAGCTTACCTTTGCACTTCTTCCCCGCCGTGCTGTCCTTGGACCACTTGGTGGCGCCGGCTTTGCCTTCGGGCGGGCCGGAGCAGCCGGCGGAGCCGCGCCCGGCAGCGCTGCCGTCCTCCACGCTGCTGCTCCCGCTGTGGTGCCGGAACTTGGCTGGCTTGGATTCGATATCCACCTGCACCTCCAGGCTGTTGCCTTCCCTAGAACAGGGGAGAATCCGTGAGTGTAAGCGGCCATCGGAGGGTGGAACAAACTCTTGCTGCTTTCCAACATACACAGTGAAACCGAGAGGGATGTATCTTGTAAAAAAGAAGTATTTAACCAAATTAACAGCCCAAAGGAAAACATGAAGTCTGAAAGACCAAAGGCTTTACTGAGCTACAGCAATGACATTCCTCTTTGGAAATAATCCTGGCAAAATGTAAGCAGTCACATGTAATTCCACTTGTAACAAAATCTGCAGTTTCAAAGTGTGATCTTGAACGTAGAACAGCTGAGGCATGCTTACAATATCCTCTAACAAGCAAGGCTTATAAATATTCTGTTTTCACCACATTTCTCTTACCTGTCCAAAGGGATGTAGGAGTTCAGGATGGATCCTGCCATTGCTTTGGTACTGGCATTGTCACTAACTGTTCCCAAGCTAACTGTGCCAGATTCTCCACTCAGACTGTATCGTTCTTTCTGCACATCTGCTTGTACTTCCAGTCTTTGAGAGAAAGAGAGAGAGTTGCAAATACTAGAACAGTTAAAGCACACTAGCTGAAAATTAGTGTCACCTTGTAGATGGCAGTAAGTCAGTAATAAATAGAGTTCCTGAGTCACTCCAGTACAGATGTGCTTATTTACCCTACTGACACGTTTTCCGCTCCCACTGTCAAAAATGACTATTTTTTTATTACAACCAAGCAAACGAAAACACCTCAAAGCAAAACCACATTAATTTCCTAAAGGCATTAACCAAAAATTCTGGATTCTTTCCCTCCTGAGATTTACAAGAACAACTTCCAGGTTCAGCTACAGTTCTGCAGATAGTACACTATTCTCTAAAAACAGTAGAAACAAGCAGAAGGGTACATAAATTTATGACATGATAGTTCCCATGTTTCCCCTGCAGCATATTACTACTAATCAAGTAGGAGGCAGAGAACTGTGTTCTGTACTCTGCTTTATATGTATTGTTATCAACTGCAACAGGAATAATAGAAACCTGAGCAATCTTAAATTGGGCTCAGCAGATAAGCCAGAAATCAAATTACAAGCTTTTTTCCAAATGTCTTGTTTATCTGTGTTCTGACAGTGAAATTGAAATGTTTTTTTTTGTTTTTCACTCTCACCTCTTTAAAAAAGAGGGTATGTATACCTCACTCAGCAGTCCCAGCCTAAAACACCTGTCCCAGCATAGGGGAACTCTTGGTACTATCCCAATGTCTTTATTCTCTATATCCTGGACTGCCAAATTACTCAAAATTAGCAGTGTTGGCAGCTGATTTAAGGAGCAAATTCCATCCTGAACCCTACATGCTAACAATCCTTTCTACACGCTCCCTTTCTCTTTGGGGTGCAGGAGAGTCAACTACCAGGAAGGTCCAAATTCACAGAAGGCACTGAGCACGTGACAAGAAGCTGCCACCCTGGCAAGGCCAGGTGCTCATCTGCCTCCCCCCTCCTGCCTGAAGTCCATTTGGAATCCTCACTCCACCCAGGTGTTCTGAAGGCACAGCTTGGTGCCTGCAGATGACTGAACGAGTCAGCAGTTCTGACTTTTGGGTGAGGTGCACCAGAGAACAGAATTGCATTAGACATGAGCTGCCTCCCTCTGGCTCCTGCCTACAGGCAGCTCTCCTGGGGAAGCAGGAGAACAAGATCTCAGGCCCCACTTACCCTAAACAAAATCAAAGTCTTGAGGATTGTGGTCAGGCAGGATCTCTTCCAGCACAGTAAGTTTGTCAGGGTACAAACTGCTTGAACTGCTTATCTCCCAGAGACAGCTCCTTTTAACAGGAACCAGTATAAAAAAGCAAAACTCGGAAAACCGAGGAGGTGCACTGGCCGTGCCCACAGGCAGAGCAGGACAGAGCAGGGCTGGCAGCACGTCCCTCACCTGTTGAAGCAGTTCCCCATGGCGCTCCCCGAGAGGCTGCCCGTTATGCTGGCCCCAGCCAGGGCCATGGTGCTCGCTGTCTCGCTCAGGTTGTCTCGGATGGCTCCGATTCTGTCCATGTGGCTGCCGCTGGCGCTCAGGCTGCCCGTCAGCCCCCCGACGCTCCCCTCCCCGATGCTGGGGTTGTGACGCGCCTCTGCCACCGACGTGGTGTCTAGGCAGAAACAAAGCAGGCTTGTCAGCTATGGAAGCAGCACTCAGCTGTTTCTACAATGTGACCACGGAAGCTGTTACTGAAATTATGCTGAGAAGAAGGATTTATAAAACATACTGTCACAAAAAGAGAACTTCGTAAAAAAAAAACAAAACAAAAAACCATAAACAACCAGAAAGAATCAAAAAAGACACCTTTCTTGGAGCTGCTATAATGGTTATGCCTGACATCACATACTTAAGATAGCAAAAAACTAACCATGTTTAGGACAGGAAACATGGAACGAAGGAATACAGAGAGACCCTATCACACAGGATAGTGCCATGTAATCAAAAAATTGAAGCATCAGACCAGTCTTTAGTTTGCCCTAATAAAAATAAAATATCTAACCACCTTCCACAAACCAGGATTCTGGAAGAGCAACATTAATGCTATATTAAAACTTTTATCTATGGAGAAGACTTCAGTCTGGCTTTGATTAAAATGGGCAAGAAAAGCTTTAATACTTGTATTACAGCCCAGCACAAAATGACACAGAGAAGCTATTATCATCTGAGAAGTGCAATTTCAGCAATGAGCAGAAGCAGCCCCAAATGCAAATAACTACTCTAGTATCTAAGACAGAAAATACAAGTCACAAAGCCCATATTTATAGAAAATGGAACACTGAATTTTCTTACCTACAGCTGCGTTTGTTCCACCAACATTTATATCATTTTCATCATCAAATTCTATCCTGACACCTTTTCCATTGCCAGCTGACACACCACAGCCTCCACTTCGGCAGAGGGAAATTGGAACAACTCCATACACATAAGCCAGCATAATAGGAACACCAATACCTACAGAGGGAAGTACAGTCTTTCATTAAAAATTACTTCTATTTTTGAGCCTTTCATAAAGGCAATTTCATTTTCCAAGACTACTTAATATTTGATTAATATCACACTTGAAAGAGATCAGGAGAGAGCAAAATTAAGAAATACTGGTAAATCACTAAGGTGAAATGATAGGAAAGTACTTTCAGCAGGCAGAATGTCCTCTGTCAGCGCTGGTAGGAAGAGAAGCTTCCTGATGAATTGATACTTTCAGTATGTCCATAACATACTTTACAAACAAAATTAAAGTACTTTAAAGATTCACAAAAGCTCCACTGGGGACTGTAATAATGAGAATGTAATAATGCCTCTCTTCCACCTGAGAGGCAGAAATAGCCAAGATCTATTTCATGTGTTATGCAACTAAAAATATTAGTACCTCTACTGCTTTAATAAGGGGCTTCAATTTACATCCACTGAAGGCAGACATGGCTTTGCTATCAATTTAATAGGACTTAACATTATTTATTACTCTGGGATTTTTCAATATAAGTTTTCCTTAAAAGTGAACAATTCTGCAGAGCAGGGTGGCAGGAATTAAGGGAAACCAGTTAAAGGTACTGCAGACTAAAGCACACACAGATAAACACACATCCATCCCACCACTTCAAGTGTACTGTGGAAGTCAGTCCTTCAGCACAGGAATTAAATCATCCTATGGCTTTGCTGATGGAAGTATACAAAAGGCACAAAAACAAGCAGGCTGAAAAACGTCCAGTTGGCACACTCTGAAAAAGCCAGGAGAGATGCAGACCTCATAGAAAGGCTCCTCAGTCTAATCTAAAAGATGAGTTCCAATTCCATGAAGTTTCCTTCACAAGAAATTTCTCACATTCAAGGAGGAACTCCATATTCTTATGGTCATTATTTTGGAAATCACACAATGCCCTGAGACTGGAGGCCATGTCTTAATGGCAATGGGGCAAGAGCAGAACTCCACAAAATAAAACCCAACTGCTTTCCCTGAAAAGCCACATTTAATCTCTGTTCAGGAATAAGAAACAGCTTGAGAGAAATGAAGTAAGGCAGACCTATAAATACAACTATGAGACTTTGTGTCCCACCACCTGTTTAGCAGGGATCTGACACCACAGCCACATGAGAACAATGCCATGCAGACTGACACCAGTTTCATGGCTGGCATATCCTCATTTGCACAGTGGTCCACCATTGATAACAAGCAGTTTAAAGCCACAGCTTCCTGGCCAATTTGAACCATCACTTGCTAAAAGTGCCCCTGTCTTCCAGAGGTTACTCATTACTCTCTGAGCACTCATTCTGGCACAAGGGGGAACACTGCAGACAACACTGTGTGTACAGGTGGATGATCCAGCTTAAAACTAAATTGTGGGTCTCAGTGTGAGTCAGCTATCCACAGCAGCTTACTGTGCAACTGTGAAGATGCCTGTGCTGCAACAAAGAACCAAGGCAGTGCCAGGCAAGTCCCCTCCTTTAAAAAAAAATTTGGGTTTACAGTGATCTTGAAATTACCTGGGAAGATGAGACAACTTTTTGTAAGGAACAGCAGGATTTTCCTTAAATGCTATCCTCAACAATCACCGTGAGAAAGAGTGTGGTGCAATTCGAACTGACTCTCAGAGCAAAGCAAGTGGTTTGTCAACTGCTGCAATGCTAAGTGTAAGAGACCGAGAAAAGTTTGATGTGAAGTTGTTAAAATATGAACAGACTCTGTGGCAACAATTTTTTTCTTGGTCATTTAAAAAACCTTTAATTACTTCAATCTTAAAAGCCAGATGCAACAATGTGGAAACATCAATTTTCAAGATAAAAATTACTTTTACTTCTTCAGGAAATGCTACATTAAAATCAAGTCCTGTATTCTTGATTCTGCCCCAACAAATGTATAACCTCAGACTCCTCCTTGTCTTGGTTCCTTCACCTATAAAAGGAAACTACAGCACTTATTTCAGCTGTGTTATTCATGAGTGTTTATAGAGTTCTGGTTGCAAGGTGCTACCAAGACACAAAATAGTAGTATTTGCTTACCTACAGTTACTGCAGCTACAACTGGAGAAACAATTACAGATAAGGTTACACCACCTGCTATAGCCAAGTTTCGCTTGTGCTTTGAAATGTCTTTGCCTTCGTATCGATTGTGAATCTTGAAAGAAGAAAAGAAAGGAGGTTTAGAGTATTATCAACATCAATAATACATTGCTGCACGGATGGAAGAAGTGACATAGTTTGGCACTGTATCCTGTTCTCTTCCAGAGAGACCACATTCTATGTCATGCTTTATTTCTTATCTCAAAGAAAATAAAATTTATACATATCCTAATTTTAGGCAACCTCCTATAAGTAAGAAGTCCTCCCATCCAGCAATTAAGCATTTATTCTCAGCCTCAAGTTTCAAGAGCTAAGTAACTGAAGAGCTTTGTTTAATCATTACTCCAGCTTACTTGGCTGGGAAAAGTAGACAAAATTTCAGGATAAAAGAATTGCCACATGTGATCAAATCGACAGCTCTTATTCCCAGTCATCTTTTCCCTGAACAGTATGGAGTTAAAACTTTCACAGATTACTAGATCTACAGAAACAGGTTGACGTAACAGAGCTATGAGAGAGCCTTCACCAAACATAGCCTGGAAGGAGGGGAAAGCAAGAACTCTGTTGCTCCAGCACCCCCTCATGACAAGCTGTTGAGACAGGAAATGTTTTTGCAAACCTGAGTCTGTTTACTGAGGAATCTGCTACCCAAACCTCTTGTTGATGGTTCAAGTCTGCAATAACTCTGAAATGTGACTGCCTTAAACTCATCTGCCACAAACCCCACATGAACTTGAAAGGCCTTTAAAGACAATTGCTCTACAGAGATGTCCCACATTTTTGCGTTTCATTTACTCTCTCTAGGAACATGATTTCTCAGAGGTATGCACTACATCTATCATCATTCTTGGCTAAGATATAATTACAAAGGAACAAGAGGTATCTTTAAGGCTGTCACAAAGCCAAGTTAATCCTCACTCCATCTAAGGAAGAACACAAGAGATGAGTACCCAAGAAGATAATGACAAAAAATGAGCTGGATGCCATGCTCTCTAAATTATCATGTTATTGAATGCTGTGCTTTCTAAAACCTAATTTCATTTAGAGATTTGGTAGGGTTGTTCTCATTTTGGAATAAACAAAGTCTTTGTATTTGTTCAGGCAAGACAGGCAAGGAAAGGGCAGAGAAGGCACTGTGCAGAGAGAATGCATTTACTTGCTCTGAGGTATGTTATACAGAGAGAAACACTGAGTGAGGGAGCACTTGAATATTGAACGTGCCTGTGGATTAAAAAGGAAAAACTGAACATGAACACTGTCACAGTATGAGCGTGTAAGAATTACAAAGCCAGAAAGATTAGGTTTCATGGGGCTCTGAGCAATTAGCAGGATCGCCTCAGGCGCTGAACTTCACTGTTATGGACAATTATAACTCCCAAAACAAAAGGCGTAATACAACAAACAGACATCCATAAAGGCTACTAGAGTCCTTAAACACAAAGCAGGGAAAAAAGGATTGGAAGGAAGAGGTTACAGTGTAAAAACTGATTTAAAACATCAAGATAAAAGGTTACACTGGTAGAAACTACTATGAAATAAGAAACTTCTGAATATTGACTAAATAATAAAGAATAACCGAACAAAAATACTAGGCCAGAAGAGAGATTTCAATAAACACAGAAACCTATTAGGTTACAAGACTTACATCTATAAACCAGAGCACTAGCACTTCCTCAAGGAAACTCTATCAAAGCACAAGCACAAACTCTTCCAATGCAAAGGACAGACAGTAAAAGAACAATGAAGCTTCCTCTACCAAAGCAGCAGCAGCATTAAGAAAATAGAAAGTAGGTCAGATTACTATGAATGGGTATAGAAGAACAGCATGAGGGTGTTAGGCCAAAATCAGAAAGGTTAAAATAGCAGAGACAAAAGCAAGGGATATCAAAGACACGGAGAAATTATTCTACGAGTACATTGCTACTAAGTGGAAGACCAAATTGGATCAATTTGCTGCTTAACAAAAATGAAAGACAGCCAGCAAATGAAACTGGAGACCTGTTCCTATTTTCTTTTCCCTTCAGTTGTCATTGAAGATCAACTGTGAGCCGGACAACTGGTGACAAAGAAGTGAGATCTGTACAAATACAGCAGACTGGAGCATACTTAGATGAGCTCATCTGAAAAATGATCATCAGCAGGCCCAATTTCAGAGTCACTAATAGTAGTTTTTGAAAATTATTAGTAGTAGATGTCTGAAAAAAAATTCCAGGGAAACTGGAAATGGTGAAATGGCAATGGTAATCTTAAAAAGGATACAAACCAAGAAGCTGAGGAAGTAAAAGACCACTGAACTGAACTTTCATTTCCTGAAAACTGGGAACTTGTAGACATCAAAGCAAAGATAGGAAACAAAAAGGTCACACTGATTTTTTTTTCCCCAAGTAGAAATCATGCCAATTTAATTTTCTCCTGTAACAAGATAACTTAGCCTTGAGGATGCAGAGAAACATATGTCACACACTGACTAATGAAATTCTTACATTCTTGTATGACACTCAAGCAGGTTATAATGGTCCATACTGAAAAAATGGATGAGAGAAATCTACTAAGCTTCACGTGAAACTACCGAAAACACGTGAATAGTCATTAGGTTTTATAACTACCCAAATTGAGACTCTTCACTCCATACTTTTTCCAAGAGATATGCCTTGGATCCAAGAGTATTGAACATTTTTATTAATGTGGAAGATGGAAAGAGAAGAATATGTGTGTTGAAATTCAGGCCAATACAATCTGGAATGGTTGCAAGAATGCCAGAATTCACTCCAGTTGTGAGAAGCTGAAAAAATGGTCTGAAATGACCAGATGCAGCTGAATGGCAACGAGTTCAAGACCACCCTTAAGAAGAAGCCAATTGCCTGAATTACCAGTATGGTGGGAAAGGGTTTGTGTTTTAGAGTACTCAAAATGAAAATGGCACGTTGTTGAAGAAGAGGTAACTGGAAGTTACTGGCATAGAATCACCCTTTCATTTAACTCAGCAGTAGTAATGCTGCAGCTTCATTGCTGTATTCAAACTGGACAAAAACAAAGGTGGCATGAACAACTACAAGGAAATCCAGAAGAGGAGAATCAGAAACCTAAACCAGTGTGTTTTCTTGACAGTTTGTGAAGAAAAGCTGGAAGTGCTAAGTTTGTTAAGAAGGGACTTGAAGTATCATTAAATATGTAACGGCATATTGCAAAACAAAAGGATTCTCTACATCAGCTGAAGAATAAGGCACTAGGAATTTAATGTAAATTCTCTACCTATACCAATGTTAAAACCAATAAACTTCTCTACGAAAACCAAGCTTAAAGGGCCTGTGGAACCAAGCTTGAAGGGCCTGTGGGATCTCCATCATCGGATGTTTTGAAGTGCAAACATGTGACACGGGTCATAGAGAAATGACCACTAAGCACTGGGGTACAACAGAAATTCTCATGAGGCTGCTCTCACAGACTAATGCTCTGAGACTTTAATACATGAAAGGTGCTCTGTGATGGAGTCCTATCCCAAAATACAATGAGAAAAGCTAACCATGCAAATGTAATTTGAAACAGGTAACTGCTGCCTTCCTCCTCTTCTCACTTAGAAGGTTCCAACAACTGTATGGGACTAAGCCATAACAGAATAAGAAGGTCAAAAACTAACTGTAGCAGAAGGTAGAGTACTTGCTTGAAAGAAAAAGATTAAATAAATACAGCAGAAAAGCTGCACCCCTGAACTTTCTGTCTAGCTGACACATGCCCCCTTCCCTCCCCAATAAATGCAGATGAGTCTGTGCCAGCCACTGTGAGAATCTATGCTGATAAAAGCAGAAAAACAAATCTTCCAAGCCATCATTTCAAAAACCCCATTTCCAAAAGATCTACATAACTTATTACTATATCCTGAATTACATATAATGTAAGAGTTTGTTGATTATAGTAAAAACTGTTATATTTTTTAAGAGGAAATATATCAACTGCCTTCTGATTAACACAATCATTTCTAGCTCCTTCCCCGAACAAGTAAAATGAAGACAGGCTAGCTAGCACCGAACACTGCTCCACATTGGTGGACTGGCCCAAGGCAATTAACAAGCTGCTGAGTATAAATGCTTAAATATGTGCATGCACAAACCTGAACTAGCATAATTTTATACTAAAATTCTGGTAACTATCTGCTTTTAAGAAAAAAAAATAAATTTTTGTCTTTCTCATCCTCTAAAGATTGTTTAATTCCAAGGGACACACAGGGAACCAGAGATCAAAACCAGAGCAATTTTGAAAAAGCATGCAGGAGCTTTCATGGCAAGATGCAGAAATTGGAAATTTTTCAGTGTTTTGCTCTGCATGTTTTAAGAGAAACTAGATTCTTAAAAATACTGCTTTTCGCTCCTGTACAACTGACACAAATGTCCTTAAACAAAGCAGGGATTGGTTGGTCTGGGTTTTTGGAGATTGTTTGGGTTTTTATTTTTGTTTTTTTTAGAGGCCAGTAAGATACCCAACTGATCATAGTATCACCCAGGCCATAGAACAGAAGGTAAAACTGAAGCATGTTGGGAGCTGAAGCACTTTTTACCTTACGTCCCACATATACAGGAATTCCAATAATCATAGCAGGAATAGCAATGCCAGCTATTAAGGCAATTCCTACAGGAGCTCCAACAAGTGTCCCTAGTTGCCACAGAATTTTCTTCTTACGGCTCCATGGTTTCTTCCCCCAAAATGTGCAACCTGATGGGCTAATAAAAAGAAAAAAGAAAACCGTAAAGAAACTGTAAGTAAATCAACATAGCTATACACTACTGAACATTTCTCTAGTTACAAAATTATTGTCCTTGGGTTCAAGTTACAAACATTATGGATACCAAATCATCACTTATTTCTTCAGATTGTTTTTTGCCTTGACAGCATATTTTGCAATGTAACAAGAAGCATATTGCCTATTGCCACATACCAATCTATGGTTCACCGTAACTTACATGATCAGAACTTTTGTACTGCCTAATACAAAGACAATACAGCAGTATTAAGATATCAGTAAAAAGAGGATGTGTTAATCTAAAATACTTGATTTGTACTAAGAACATGCTGCATGCATAAAACTTACAAAATATTTTAAAATAAAAAGAATAAAGAACTAATTCAAATACATGTACTGAAAACTGACTTAATTCTCTGATATGGGTACTTCAACTGTGCTTCTCCACTCTGAAAGGAAGAAAGCCAGACTTACAGCACTCGGGAATCTCCTTCTAAATACTTTCAAAAACAAATTACCAACCACATAGATTTTTTTTAAATTAAAGGTACCTTAAATAATGTAAATCTGAAATCTCTTTCATACACAGCCAACAGAATTCACAGCCACAGACAGCACAAGTCATATGATTGCAGCTTCCATCATTCATTTTTATTATATAAGCAGCACAGCGTGGGCATGGCTTTATGTCATCAGCTGTTTAAAAATGAATAATAAAATCATATCAGTTCCCTAGACAAGCAAATATAATCACAATACAGACATACATTTGAGAAAACTGATTGAACCATTATCTGAAAAACTGAAGAAGTTTTTTATAAGGTTGTTTTACAAATCTTAATTTGGCAATTTTGGTATCAAATTTATTTTTACAAATCTTGGACTGAGCAAAACTAATGAAAACAAGGTGTATTAGACCACATTCAAATAATTGAATAGTTAACCCATACTCTCTATTCAAGGATTTTCTAAGCTTAATGAAATATATATTAGAGTCTGACATTAAATATGTATGCTAACACAGGACTGATAATATGGTATCTTTAAATATAATCCTCTTTTACATTTCAAGTTATGAATCTTACACTTGAATATTCAGTCTCCACTCTATTAACGTAACTTAAATCCATCTCCCCATTTACAATAATGTACTTCTCTGGTACTGCCAAGCTCCTCTTGAGTCCTTTTCACATCCCTACTTTATACTTACTTACTCCCTAGAAAAATATACAGAAGAAAACTCTGGACAATCTCTGCATTCCCAAGTCAAATGTGGAAAAATGAGGTTAAGTGACCAGCTCTGTCAAACAAGGGGTCATTGAGCAACAGTGAAATGCACACACACCACAGTTACGATCTTCATTCCTTGTTAGCACCTGCACTTTGGGACAAGCAATTTATTCACAGCAGCAGAAATACCCTGCAGCTCCAAGTGCAGAACTCCAAGTCTACTGCCTCAGTGCTACTAGGTAGGACAAAGGGAAAGGAGAGCTCATATTTAATAGAAAGAATACCTAAAGAGGTGCAGAACCAGCAGAAAGAAGTACCTCTACCAACTCCAGTGCACAAGGAGTAAGCACCTGGAAGGATTCATTAGCTACTCCCACATGGGAGCACATGCACAACCTACAGGGCAGTATGTAAACTGAGCAAGTTCTTCAGCACAGGAAAGGCAGAGCGACTGCTTTTCAGGCTGAGATGAATTGAAAGGGTAAGGAAAGGAGCTGGTGTGCTAATTTATCTAGCTTATTTTCAAATTTATTTGAAAGCTAGAGCAAGATGCCAGTTTTTAGGGCAAGATGGGATGCATCGTTAAAATAAGCCAGTGCAAACTATAAATTAGAGACTCAAGTCTGGGGCTGGATTGGAGAAAAACAGCTCTAACTACAACGTGCAAGTGAGACTCTTTATCCCAAATATCTACCTTGCTTGTACAGGCAGACACAAAAGCTGCCAAATAAATCAGAGTTTGACGTAATTCAGAGCCAGTTCTTATCAACAGCAAACTGGAATCTTGATGTGCTAAATACTACTCTGAATAGTTTATCCTCTTTTTTGGGGAATTACAAACAAGATCAGCTTTAAGAGAGGGGACTGTTTGCTTTCTGGTGGACAAGACAGATGAGCATTTCCTAGAAAACCAGAAATCAGTACTAAAAAAGATGTCAAACATCAGAGCTGGCATCAGAGTAATAGTATTTTTAAAAACAGAAAATCAGTGGTTACGAGTTTTAATTTTAACAGCTGGGAAATTTCACCTACAGTGGAGAAAACAAGTGTACCAGTGTACATTTTTCAACTACGGAGTAAGAACTTAAAATGATGATGAGCTTTTAAGAATTAAGTCAGATGTTCTGGTCACAGAGTACCTCAAAGTAGAGCATTTAAAATTTTAATTCAAATTTAGAATTGTTATTTTTTGTTTCTGAAAGACAAAGCACCTAGTATCTATCTACCATGTCACTATGCCATTCTTTCCTTATCTAGGGTTTATTGTACAAATGTAGAGAAGAGATGTTTTACAGCACCCTAATAATAAATACCTGCTGCTCCAGATTCCTGGCTGTAACTAATAGATGAAGAACGAATTGTTCTCAGGCGCAGACTCTGAGCTCTCTCCTGGCGAGCAGCATCGCAGGTCTGGTTGGGATGCCAGATTTGCTTACAGTGGTAGCAAAACTCAGTTCCACAGCCTTCTCGTCCACACGTCAGCTTGGGGCAGCTGGCACATCCAAACGCGATCACGGCGTACCTTGAACGATCAAGAGGGGCAAGAGAGAATTTTATTAATAAAAGCAGTTCAAAGTATAGAACAAAGCTGACAAGACAGCTGGCAGAGCAGCTGAAGCAGGTACAAAGGCAGTGGACATCAGGAGCTGAGTACCTCCTTCAGGTGGTGGCCAGCACCGGTTCCTGAACACCTCTTTCCACAACTCTACTGCCATTGCATTAGATTAAGATTGTACAGGAATACCATAATCACTGCAACACTCACTCACCTTTACTCCATGCAGTATTCAAATATACTGTATTTAAAGCTGAATGCAATACTGTAAGGTTTACAGTCACAAAGAAACCACAGCTTAGAAGAGCGGGACAATAAACCCAAAAAAGGTGCTTAAGCAATGACGAAAAGTTGTACTTTCAAAAGTGTCTCAGTCACTATGGACATGTCCAAGCTTGACCTTGTCTATAATGAGAGAGGACCCCTGCTAAGTGATCTGCAGTATAACCTATAGCTGTAACGACATCTGATTTGGCACTGCAAGACATTTTAGGATTTTATTAGTTGCCTTTTATCATGAATACCACTATTTACTTTAAAGAGATGTTTGTTAACTCTTTGTATTTTAAAATGTCAAAACAACAAACCGAGTATTTCATAAATACGATTTTGGTTTCTCAGTAATTAAGGCATTTTTTAAAATACATTTCAAACTGTAAATGCAAAAATTGGTAAGAGTTCAGGGCCTCGATGCCACCTTTACTCTGACAATGCTACAGAGCTGAAATCCTACAAGAATGTTGGGATTTACAAAACTGCTACACTGCTTTGTAATCAGACACTACATGAACAGTTCTATACAATGGGAGTTGTAGTGACAAATCTATTCCTTCATTAGACCTCCATTTCAAAGTTCACATGATAAAAACACAGACACTGTGTTCATATTAACAGTAAATACAAACAGATGTATATATGTTTCTTAATTCTTATCCATTGTAGCTTTTTGCAATGATTTTCTGCAATAGCTTTCTTTTATATATATACTACTAAGTCCACTGGTATGAACATTTAAAACAGATGTATGGCTTTATTTACATGAGCAGGGTCCCTGAGTAGACTTCAATAGATTTATAGTTTATAAGACTTAAATTTCTGTCTGTTCAAATGAAGGTAATTTTATTTTAAAAGACTGAATTGTTTACTTTGACCCCTTGTCCATTTTATAGCACTTGCATAAATTAACTCAAAATATTCTTTATTAGTAATGATACTTAAAAACTTGTTCCCACTCACAAGTCTGTCTTAAAATTTAGCTTTTTTTTATTTAAGAGTAACTAGATCTGAAGCTCTGCAAAGCTAATGCAAATCTTATCCCTTTCATTATTGTTTTAAAACAGCATGTTTGAGGTTCCCCCCAAGAAATTTTGCAAATAGGACTTTCAACCTTTAACTTACAGATGATGCACTTACAAATGAGATACATGCTTGTCTGTTTGCAAATATTTCTTGCTTTCCAACTAGAGATTTATTTCAATAATTGCTAGACTCTTCTATATTGCTGCCAAGTTAATCAGCTTCGTTTTCCCCACTTTGTGCAAACTGAGGAGATAATTGCTTTGCATGTACACAGAGACTCTGATCCAAACACTTCTTCAACCTACAGGGACATATTCAAGGCTTGCTAACATTAGACCAAAAAAATCTCAAGTGTAAGACTCAGAATAAAGTACCAATTTATATCCTGCCTCCTTCCTATTGCTAATAAAGCATAGGTACATCCCTGAAAGCACTCCCTATTTGGGACTGATGTATTTGGTACACCTTTAGAAGGTAACTTTTTAGACCAGAGCAAATCTCAGTTCAAACTGTACAGGATTACAGGTTTCAACATTTGCATTCTTTTTAAACAAGATATGAAAGTCAAAAGTCCTTGTTTAGGTTGAGAGAAGGGACAACCAACCAAACTCAATGTAATACCCAATAAAACAAAAAACAGAGGCAGTGAGCAATTAATTGAAGGCTGCACAGTGAAAAGACTGATGAAGAATTTGTACTCTTTTACATGATCTGCTTTTTGCTTGATAAAGGTATGAAAATCTAGGAATCGCTTCCATCTTCTAATGATGTCAGCAACACAATCTCAGAGCAAAACCATTAAATAATTCAAACAGAAGAAAAGACAGAACACATTTGGAATACTGATTCAGTAATGCTTGTTAAAACGACACCGGACAACTGGTATGAAAACAGAATATAAAAATATTGGTCTAGGAGAAGGCTCAGGAGGTTTCCTTATCAGTGGTCCTTCCCCAGGGAAGGATCACCTATGTGACAGTGTCTCCTATCAAGCCACTGCTGGTAGGTTACAGCTGATCCAGGCTTTTACAGTGTTTCAAGTAACAACAATGATCAGGATGCATCTGAGCTTGCAACAAAAGCTGAGGATGAAGCAGCTGTGGTGCCAGTGGTATGGACCATTCTGGCACTGGGCTGCTGTAGTGCAGGAGACCCCTCAGCTCCCAGGCAGCCCATCCAGGGCAGAGCTGCAGCAGCAGAGGTTCTCCTCCAAACTCATCTGCAGTTGTCCTGTTGGGAGGATATGAAAGAAGTTCCCCACTGGGACAGAAGTTAATAGCAATACAGTTGGTACTGCAGATAACTTTACTTCAAGATCTGTTTGGTTCATGTTTTGCTGTCCCTAGGACTTGTTTTTACCCAAACAGAGTTGAAACAGAGTGGAAAAAGTAATTTATTTCTTAACTATTACCTGTTTTTTCCTTAGAACCCAGGAAATCAATGATGCAAAAAACCCCCAATGTTTTAACAGACTGATCTAGTTTGCCTCCATTTTTTCATTTCAGGGATCAAAGTTTTTATAATTATTTGCTCTTTATCTGGTCCAGATCCCCAAACCAGAAACAATACTACATGGAATGTTTGATCAATACTGAGAAGAGCTGAAGCACTGTTGTACGCCATCCATTTTTCACCAATTTGTGCAGTAACTTTTTCCTACCAAAATGCTCCACTTCGCACCAATTTCTTATTTATTACATTACTTGTTTCTAATCTTAAAGTCAACTTCAGGAAATGATGCTACCCTCTGAAGTTATTGCACCTCTCCTACTTTGGGATTAATTGCAAATTTACTAAATGTAGTCCATCCAGCTCCTCCATTAAATATTTGATCCATGCTAACAGGTCATAACCCTAATGCATTCCACCAGTACTACATTTCAAAAACTGTTCAGTCAAAGAAAAAACCCTCAGCTTTACTTGCACATTGTACAAATTGATTAGATGCCAAAGCAATTAGAAACTGTGATTACTGCTGCACCACATAATTATTAAAGCAAATGTCTGCTGACCTGAAGTCTGTGTGTACTGTATGTCATGCATCATCTTTGAACAGTGTTTGTTAGCAAAGGCTCTTCTGTGGAAGTCTGAGTAGTGCTTGCTTCCCTAAACCTTACACCTGTACAGTTCCTTCTTTCATCTGCCTTCTAAGCTCCACCACAACATTAAATCCCTTTTATTACTTTCTATACCACTCCTACTTCTCCTTCCTACCTCCCTCTGTGTGCTTCCTCTCAGTTAGGCACATACAGACTTGTCAGACAATGCTGTGGTGGCTGCCTGAAAGCCAAATTTAAATTTTTAACTGGAGGATTCATACACAGGTATTACTCTTGCTAGAGGCACTACTGATGGTCTTTCTTTTGTTCAAGCAGTATGCCCTTTAACCTGAACTACTTAGATTAACTTTTGCTGAATGCTCAATCCACGTTGCCCAACATATCTAAGAGCTCTGAAGGTTTCAAAGCAATCAGAAGAAGGATGGGAAAAAGACAAAACATGATTGCAGGAGCTCTTGTTTGTTTAGGATGACCACCAGAAACAGTGATCCTCCAGGGAATTACCCAAATCACCAACTTTATTCCAATTTAAACTAGTAATGAGAATTCAGTAAGAGGCACTGTCTATGCATTAAAAGCAGAATTCATCTATCACTGTGAAGCATTTCTCTGCCACTTTAATTATATTAGGAAAAATCATGGTATCAGAAGTGCAGCATAAGGTTGCCCATGCAGTACAAGTTTGTTCCCTTCACACAGACACTGGCAGAGTTTATCTGCCTGGCAATATACTGTATTTTCCACAGGACTCCCCTCCCAGAGTATGGAGCATGCAACAAGCAGTTCTGGAGCAATGATTTAAATACTTGCTGCACACTAATACATTGTTGTGGTCCCACATAACTGCATGGAACTTCAACTTTGATCTGAAGACCCACTTTTTTAATAATGGTGTTATCCTTAGCAATTATCATCATGGTTTCTGACCATTGAAAGATACTTAGGAGGTTTTTTTTTAAAAAACAGATTAAAAAAATTGAAGCATAAAAACCAAAACAGGTTAAACAAACCTGCCTTAGTCTACTTTATTAAGAACTAAGAAAGTATCTGAACCACTGAAACATGGTTTAATAGAAAATACTTTAACAGTTCTTAAATGCTTCTCCTCAGCTTGAACAACAACTGTAACACAAAAACTCAGGACAAAGCATACTTCTGCCTATCAAGTAATACCTTCTAGTGGTTGTGGTTTTTTTGCAGTATCAAAATATTAAGAGTAAGCTGTACTGACTTTGTCCACATGACTTTGTTACAAGCTCATGCAACCAAAACATCCCTGAAGTTATTTTTCCTTCTGTCCTCAAACTGTGCCACAGCAATGCCATCCACTTTGGACCAGATATGAAGCTACCATTTTTCCAGTCCCTGCTTTTGACTTGCATTAGCAAATTCTGTTTCTTTCAAAGTATGAAAGCAAAATTGTATTTGAAATAAGTTCTAAACATTAAGTCCTTGGTTATTAATACTGGAGTATTTAATCTACCTAACAGTCAGTCCTATTTTGCTTGTTCTCTTGCAACATTCTTCCTCTTCTGTGTTCTACTTATTGCTCATCTGTGAGGCTTTGAAACAGAGCTGTCATCCTCCGAGTTTTCAGTGTGCATTTCACATCTGGATTGTGGTCATGGCTATAATCTTTAAGCAGTATGATAACACAAAAAATCTCTAAAAAAGCAGCTTGCTGAAGAATGGCATTATGAGACACCAGCAGCAGAAAAGCATGATGAGCTGCTGCTCAGTAGTATTCAGCCTACTTAGAATTCAGCATGGTTTCAGAACTGTTTAAAGTATTAAAGCAAAGTTAAAACATTATGTTCCCCAGATAATAAGCAGGAACAAGCTGATTATCTTACATAAGAATCCTGCTGACAGGCAACAAGTGCTGTCTCAACCAGCCACAAGATGGAAGATATCTGAAGCAGGAGAGGCCTTTTAATTCAAAGAAAAGCTTAAAATCATTTTTCACTGTTAGAAAGCCAAAATACCCACTGTGCTTTAACAAATTAAGTTAAACTACAGTCACCACATCTTCAATTCTCTGTAGTTTGAACTTTGCACCATTGCCTTGGCAGTGCAACATCTAAATTTCTTTTGCCTCTTGTAAATAAATGGCAGGCATCTACCAATAAAAGTTTCTTGACACTGCTGAAATTCTCTCTGTGCAAAAAAAAAGAAAAACCTACTTGAGAGAGCATTTTATTTTGGAAGGTGATTGTGGCTTGGGCGGTTCTTACTGTTGTTTTCATTTTCATTTGTTTTGATTTCTTGTTTTTTTTTTTTTAAGTGAATTCTGCCTGCTACATACTGGAACAACTGTAACAATGCCCTAAGTAAAACAAGTAACTTCTCAAAAATCATAATGCTGTGAAAATTATGTATTCACACTGTCACTTTTGTGCAAATATAGGAAAAATACATACCCACAATCTGGAGCTGGGCACCACCTACAATCAGGATCTGCAACCAGCCATCGCCTAAGCATAAACTCTTCATATTTTTCCATCAAGATGTCATCATTTAATATCAAACGAATATCATGAGGATTAAAACGTTCTGAGCATTCTGGGCAGCTAATATTAACTCTGCTCTCAGAGATTTCTATCCGGAGATACTGACGCAAGCAATCCACACAAGATCTATGGTGACAAGTCATTATCTCTGGGAACCTGTCCTTGGAGTGCCGCAAAAGGCACAAGGGGCATTCCATGAAGTCTCCACTTGGTTTGCTGCTAGAGGTTGTTCCGTTATCAGAAGAGGTACACGTGGAGAAAATAGAGTTCTTGTCTGTACACATTTCTGAATGAATACTTTCAATACTTGCAATTCCATCAACACCTCCATTTAAATCCCTAGACTTGCGTTTCGTGTCTTTTTTTCTCCGAAAAAGCGAGCCCAGTGAAATTCTTCTTTTCTTTGGTGCCTTTTTAACCGATGGCAAGCTCACAGAGGAAGCAGAAGACTGGAGGTCCCGATCAGAGCCCATTTGCCGATGTAAACTCATGTCTAGGTCACTCATCAGAAAGGGGTTAAATTTCATATACAATCCTGATCATTTTTAAGGATCAAACAGAGGCAGAGGATACAGGCATATTATTATGTAATCCAGTTTGAGAGTCTTCATGCAGAAAATTCACAGGTACCTGCTTCCAGATTCTTCAGAAGAATTCCCTGTATTAGGAGGAGAGATGAAAAAAAAGCAGGATTAGAATCACAGCCATCACTATTGGTTCTGAAAGGTCACAGCACTCTAGTGGCCTGTTATTCCTATTACTACCATCTTTTCCTCACCATCTGACCCAATACATCTTTCTGTCAGCTTTTTCTAGCCTTTACATCCTTCTTATCTTAACAATAAGCCTGAAAATCTTATCTTAAGCCTGAAATTTCCTTGTGGTCAAGGACTGTCTTTGTTACACTTAATCAGTGCAGAGAATGGCATCTGCACTCCCCTGCTCCCTTAAGGAGCGTGTGCATGTGTCTGTGCATGTGTTGACATTACCAAAACTCAGGGTGACAACTAAGTAAATGTGCAAGTTCTTCTGTAAAGCTTAGCAACAGGCTTACAGCATTGGAAATTTTCTGTTTTCTCTACCTTACATTTTCTGCACATATGATAAGGTCAAGTACAAATCCAATACAGTTAATTAAAATAAAGATTTCTCAGTGTGCTTTGAATCCATTTAGACTGACAGCAAAAATTAAATCACTGTGGCTAAACAGCTCAAGATACTCCCAGAATCCGAGGGTTCTCAGAGAAGCATGCATATTTATAGCATAAGGCATCTGAGTATTTCAGGGAGCAGAGCTGCAGAGTGAGTGACAGCCAACACTATTTGATTATATAGAAGTTGAAGGGCACGGCAAAGACTACCGTTAAGGTGACAACATTTGAATTTTTTATCAGATGTATTTCTGGGAGAAAGGAAAAAAAAAGAAAGCCCCAAACCAGATTCCCATCACGTATCAAACTTCAGTTACTACGTATGTACAAGATGACACCAAGAATTTCCTTCTATTCTGTGCTGCTTAACTCACTGCAGAGGCAGAACAGAAAGAAAGAACTCTTCCTCTTTTCCTCTATCCAGCAGACTATCTCCAACCAAAACCACTAACTTCTCCCCAAACATGCAACTATTCCCACTTCTTGAAGCTTGACTGTGCAAGAGGAATTTTTTAAACTTTTGGTGAACTGCATCTGTAACAGAAGAATGAGAAAGCATTTCTTATATGGCACCAGTGTCACCTATCTGTATGCAAGTACTGCCAGCATCCTTTCTTTCCTCAGTGTTTCCCAACTTACCCCCCAGAAAGGTGTGAATGCGTTTCTATGACTTTACCAAAAGATAAAATCAGAAACTGGATACTAAAACTAAGGCCAAAGGTAGAAACAAAGGAATGTAGAGATGAATGCCTCTGTTTATGAGAGCTAAGCAGCCTGCACACTGGTTAGAGACCGGCACTAATCCAAACACACGCTGTAGTCTCCGGAATGGGATCACTGAGCTGCTTGGGTCAAGACTAGGGAAGTTTCAGAGGATGGCTGACCAGCAGCAGAAACAGGAATCCCTCTCCAAAGAGGAAGCACAGAAATAGCCCACAGGCTGGCCATCTCACCACAGCAATGCATGCAGCAGGACCCACTGCTCGGCCCTCTTCAGACCACCGCAGGTAGCTGTTATGCACATACTAGCAGGTAGCCAAGACAACACTACTCAGTTTAGACTACCACCCAGTATAGCAGTACTCCACAAGAATATTATTTTCCTCAAGCATAAAAATTAAAAAGACAAGACAGAAAAGGAAAATAAAAACAACCCCACAAAAAAAACCCAACCAAAAAACGTGTACATCTCCTGGTTTTGATAAAAAGAGGTCTTACATTTTGAGCCCCTAGAGTTTTTTTAGAATTAAAAAGCCACTATATTCTATTTTTCAAATGCTGAATTATTACTTTCTTTTTTTAATAAAGGAAAATCTTACCACTGTGAACATGTTAAAAAAATAATCTTAGTTTACTCCCAGAGTCTAAAATAAAGAGTCTAAATACTTCAAGAACATAACATACTCTTCTTTCCCTCCTAAGGGAACGTTTTTAGTCAAAAAATCTAGTTAAAAGGAATCTTGGATGCTTTACCTGCTCCTGTTCCCAAAACAAATTTAATAATTTTGCAGCCGCTGTTTCTCATTAAATGAACTAAAACATTCCCTGACCTAAAAAAAAAAA
>VZRQ01000111.1:364488-398180 GCA_013397975.1 Machaerirhynchus nigripectus | reverse complement strand
AAGGTGAAACTGAAAAAAACTGCTCCATTATTTTGACAGAAGACATCCTTCCCTCCAGGATCTTGGTATGGTGTTATATCATACACAGACACAACTGGTAGACGATGTCTGAAATATACTACAGATACAGCCCACGGCTGACAATAAATTCAATTTATATGTTTAGAAGTGCAAGAATAACCTTAAAAGCATTTTTGTAATCGGATAATTACTAACATTGGTATGTTCACACATACTATCAGGGCAGAGGAAAGTGCCATCCTCCTAAACCAGGAAAGTTCATGAACAAAATGAACAGCAAGCAAAGCATTCATTTCAGACAAAAAGTAATTTATTGTTGTTTGTTTTGGTGGGGGGTTTTTTGTGGTTTTGTTTTTGAAAATAAAATAGAAAAAGGTAGGAAGTAAACACAGTAACACAGCCAAGTCTATGACTACAAGCCTTCCCCTCCTCCCTTTCTCTGGAGAGGAAAGAATGTGTATTACAGCATTTCTGCCAGTTCCAACAGATGTACAAAATCAAGAAATAGCAGCTCTGGTGATGAACCAGTTGTACTTTTTTTCTTTTTAAATAAACAAAGGTTCTCCCATGCTGTAAAAAAAGAGACCACTATGTCCCATAGTTCTCTTTGCATAATGGAATCTGATAAGCAGTCTCTCTAAAATAGCAGATTGCTCTTCTGAGGAAAACAGTTAAACTTTGACAGGATTTTTGAGAAGAAAAGTTGCCAGTTATTTCAGACAATCACCAATTATGCTTTAGATTTAAAAGCGTAAAACTAGTTTTAAAAGCCATGCTCTTCCTTATACAGTAATTTTGGATTGACATTCTAGTGACGTTCAAAGATGACTTTCCCGAAGTGAAAAGATTCAGCAGATAATTTATTACAGGAAAAAATGAAGACAAATATTACAATGCTAATAATGATCAGAGCTGTACAAAATCATAAAAGCTTTACTAGCGCAATCTGGAGCACTGGCCAGTTCTCATGTTGCCCAACCCAACACAGCATCTGCATGCTTCTGCTGACAAAAAGAAGTAAAAAATACTTGATTCTGTACAGCCAGAGAACACAATGCCCATATTATTCCAGTCACAGTGAGTCCGCATGAAGGGGATATGCTGTGTGCAAACTGAAGCTCTGAAATCCAACTACTTGGAATGAGCTGAGACACACAAACTAGGGTAATAATAAACAATCTGATTTTGAGACAACGTCCTTGCAAGTTCTGCATTACCCTCACTGACCAGTATAAACTCTGTCAACACAAAGAAGAAACTAATATGGGCAACAGCAAAGGGACAGAAAAGCCAGAGAGTACAAATCCTAAAAATTTAAGTTCACCACTGTTCTCAACATTTCCTCAAAAGCACTTACTGACTACAGAAAAACCGTATTTCTGGCTTCCCACCATGCCCAAAGCCCTACCACAAATCCAAATTCCAGCCATGCTTTGCATTCTGCTCATGCCACAGACTTACCACAGAACACCAACTGCCACAGCACACACACACCTTGTCATCTGAAGACACATAAATGACATTTACAGTTGCAACTCACCTAAAGCTCAGTATTAAGCTGCTATCTGTTCCTTCTGCAACCCTGCCTAAACTATTTGCTAGGAAAGCCTAATGAGCATGCAGCTAATTTCCTTCAATAGTTCTTTTCAGCCATGCTCCTTTAAGTAAACGCTATTGCTGACCATATAATGGAGGGGGAGGGAAAGGAAACGGGAATAATCTTGCAAAGGAGAAGATTTCAACTCAAGAGATGACTGGGCTGACGAGTATCTTCTCATATGGCTCTCCATGGCACGATCTGTGCTTTTCTCATCCATTTCAAAACACTCTGGAAATGCCCTAAGGGCAGCTGAGAATAACCCTGCTGATTTTGCAAGGAAAGAGTGACAAAGGCCTACCTCCGTAAGACAGCTGCTGGGGGAGACTAGCTCCCTCATGCTCCTAACTGTCCTCCAAACACATCAGAGGCACAAGCTCAGCATGCTCTTCCATTACATGCTCAACCTGGTGTATAGGGGCAAAAAATCAGTCTGCCATCAGGACAAACAGCTTTACATATGTTTCCAAAACAAAGGCAGGCTTGAACATTTGTGTAGGAAAGGAGAAAACCCACCATAAACACAGATGTAACTACATCCTCACTAAAACCCTTGAAATATTCCCTCGTGTAATTGGTGCTTAAATGGCAAATCTAGTCTTCTCCTGTTCCAAACTCTCTTCATCTTAGGCATTTGCTCCTCCAACAATTTAATCAAGTGCCAACTCTGTTAGCATACTGAAAGCTACTTCTTGATTAAAACTGACTACTAATAGCTTCCCTTCTAACATCTGCAATTCCCAACATCTATACTCTCTAGCTGCTTTCGGAAGTGCATGGATCCAGCTTAAAGAGAGCTGTAAAAAAAAACCCCTTCAGAGCTCGAATTTCAACTACCATCACAAATCATTTCTGCCTCCCTCTTCCAATAAGCACCTCCTGTCAATCACACAGCATCCTAAAATTTTTAAGCTGTGATGTTCTTAACATAGAGGTATCTCTATCTATCTAAAAGAGGCATCAAAAACAAATTTTCCTTTTCATTTAATCCATGGTCTAAGAATTATAAACATAGTGGAATAAAATGTAAAACAAAAATATGTAAGAGCTGAAACTACTAAATGAAATACCAGTGCACAGGATTTTGAAACAGCAAGCAAGTACCTAATTTCAATGGCCATTCTTTAAATGTCAGCTCATTCCACAACAGTTTTTAAAAGTGGGGGGAAATACAAACACTTTTGCCTGAGGATTTCTAAAAGAATATACCCCTACTTGCTTTGCACATGCCTCAGGTTCAAGTATACATCTGGCATTGCTTACTTTAAAGAGTGAGGAACAGCCTGGAAAAGTTTAAAATCTTTGACAAGTTTAAATTTTGACATCTGTGTGCTTCTGCAACACTGTGTCCCATTAAAAACATCTCACCATAGTCATGTCAATGCACATGGTATCAGGGCATGTTAGGACTGTTACCTGTTTTTATTACAGATGATTTAGTACAAGCAGAACCAACACTTTGCAACTTGGAAGAAAACAGATGGAAATTACATTGAAGCAACAAAGGTTCTGGCAGAACCTTTATATGCACTAAGATGAAAAACAAAATCCTTTAATGGTAACATAATACAGCATATACTGTTAGGCACATGCATATTGTGCAGGTGAAATGCTTAACTGCAACAATTAGCACAGTACCTTTATGACTCCTTCAGTACATTTCCCTTCATAAACTAAAATCAAGAATAGCAACATTTTCCACATAATGTTTCAAAGACTGCAAAGATACTTCAACTTAATTTTTTGGCATTTTTGATGTCTTCTAACTTTGATTTCTAATAAAACACGAAATAAAGAGTTGATAGTATTTGGATTAAACTGAAAAGTTAATTCTACAAAAGAAACTTAACAAATTTGTATCAGAAGATTTTACAAGCTTTTAACACAAACTCAGACATACAGACACTTATCAAACATTTACAGTGATTTGTTACAGTATGATGTACAGCATGCAAAGAAAGTTATCAAAGCCTCATAAATAATTCACTTAAATCAAACTGAACTGTGTAAAACTACTTTCAATATATACTCATGTAAATTTTACTTCATTATGACTATTCTCCTTCGAAAAAGGGCACCAATATGGTAGTTTAGGAATTATGAAAGTCCTACCTTTCAGACACTTTTGCAGGAAGGTATCTTTTACTTTCTATCCTGCTTTGTTCTAAGAGACACGCATGTGAATGCTTCTCTTAAAGCATGAAGAACATTTATTACAAAAGTTACCAGAGTTGCTCCTACTAGTAGTAAATCCTTTCCAGAGTGAAAATTACTTGATCATTTAGTTAATTACATCTCATTTCTTTATGCTTACAATGGATTATTGATAGTTGCAGAGGTCATTATTTCAAAAACAGAATTCCCAAATCCACAACTAACCCAAGTTTTAAAAAACCTTTAGAAATCTGCCATGTCAAGATTTAAACTTCACGTATCATCTTTAAATGACAGAAGAACAGCTGCAGTGAAATAATACCACTTCTTTAGTTTATGTAAATCCAAAAGACTGGGGGCAGAGTTCCCAGCGATTACCACACCAAGCATTCACTCACTAATTTCATATTGGAGATCACAGTGGGCTCAGTGAAGGTGCTGACAAGATCTGGGACATGCCCATATCAGCCCAGTGAGCAGAATTAGGGCTCTTTTCCCTAATTTGAGAGGAAACCCTCTGGAATAAGCCATCTTGGCACATGTAGGCCATTAGACCAGTGCCAAGGGAGGAACAAGGGGTCTTCCAGGAACAAAATGAGTTGCTTTAACATATGAAAGTTTCTACAATACAGAGTCAGTTTACTTTAGGGAAAGTCTAATAATTAGTCTCTCCTGACTTTTTATGGGGAGATTTAGATTACATATTAGGAAGAAATTCTTTACTCAGAGGATAGTGAGGCACTGGCACAGGCTGCCCAGAGAAGCTGTGGATACCCCACTCCTGGAAGTGTTCTAGACCAGGTTGGATGGGACCCTCTGATCAACCTCATCCAGTGGGTGATATCCCTGCCCATGCAGGCCAGGAGGGTTGGAGCAAGATTATCTTTAACATCCCTTGCAGCCCACATAATTTTATGATTTGATGTTATTTAAAACCCCTGATATTCATGGATACTATTATACAAGAATTAAGAGAAAAGCATTTGTGAGACAGAGATTAAATTATCTCTACTGCACTGTTCCCATGTCTCAGTTTGTTCTGACTGCACTTTGTTGTTCCTTAAGGTCCCGTGTCAATTATCTGGAAATTCTATTTTCACTTACAGAACAAAGCAATATTGTTTGTAAAACAATGACACAAACAGACTGACTATGAACCCACTTGGGCTCAAGGCCTGAGAGAGTCAGACTGATCAGGCATAAAAATCTGAAGACTGACAGTATTTAAAATACAGAGAAGCCTACAGATTTGCCTAAGGTGTACAGATATACAATACTCTGTTTAAAATTCTCAGTGGTATGTAGCATGTGACAAACCAATCCTGACAGCTAGAAAAATCTTGAACAGCTTATTAAAAAAAAAAAGTTATGCTTCTTCCTTAGAAATTCATGAGCAATACATCCTGTATCATGTGTCCATGACAGCTGCTGTTAAGAAAGGAAGTCTTGCAAGCTGCTCAACTCATTCTGAAAGTCTCTGAACAAATGAGTGGCAACTCCAGCAAAACTGTTCCTCTTGCAGATAATGCCTGTAAAGAAGAGAGTACACTCAAAGTGCCTCCCTCGGTCTGGTGACCAAAGGGAAAGAATTAATTTTCCAAACCAGCAGCATTAAATCTGGGTATATTTTGTGCAGTGGTCGACCAAAGCTAAGAACTCAGTGGAGAGATGCTTTCTATTTGTGTATCTGCAGGCCTGTGTCTGTTGCAAATAAAACTATTTGCCATTTTCGCTTATCTAACTCAGCAGAGCAATCTTAGTTCAACCACGGACTCGCCTGCGTGTCAAAAGATTCTCCTATGCATGTGGTGCATTCTGCTAACAAATGTACACCAAACTCTGCCAAGAGGAAACTGAAGACTTGGAAACACTGAAGGGAAAAAAAACCACAACAAAACCAAACAGGAAGCAAAACAAAAATCACCAAAACGTTTAACTATTTTAATCCTTTAATCATTAAAATCCTCACACTAGGACAATGTTTTTCTTGCAAAAGTAATTGGAATGTATTCTCTTAGTGCAATGAGGGGCATGTATTTTCACTTCTGAATATTGTGGAGAGATTTATTTTTATGTATCCATATCTGTATATAGACATACAAGCAATGTTCTAAAATATTTGACTAGCTAGTGTTCTGAAAAGTGAAAGCAACACTAAGGGATTTAAAAACTGCACAAGCTGCCTCTGCCTATGTACCAAAAAAAGAGGCTTAATCTAACTGTATTAATACTTTCATTCCTGCAGTTGCTTTTTATTGTACACGATACACCGCAAAACAATCAAAGACATACACCAGTGAAATAACAAAAGACAGTTTTTGTTTCCTGCAGTGTCACCAATTCTACAAGTGGAAAACATTGCAACACTTCTGAATGCTGAGATCATTCCTACAGAAAACCGTTCTAAAAGCAAAATAACCAATACCAACAAATTTCCAGAATAAGCAGATTTAATTTCAGGTCTGTAATTTTGCCTGGTCAAACAGTAATGGTTACATACTGAATTCTGACAAGCTTTTGTTTTCAAGCAGGCTTACAAGTTAGTCCCACTATAAAAACAAACCAAATAAAGTATACCAGGATACATGGTGGGACAAATACTGTAGTAGAGGGATCTGGAATCATGAACAGGAGTTCCAGAGAGAGCACATAGAATTTGAACAGTATACCAGAGACAGCAGCTTGAGGGGATATGTAAGAGGCTACAGATTGCAGTTCCTGGCTCCTAATTACTTTTAAATTCAGCAAGAGCCAGAGTTTCTGTCTTGCACTGAGGGAAGCTATTAATGACTGTCTGACTGGCAGCATCTTCCAGCTCTGTTTCATCTCTGGCATAACCAACCTCTATTCTGGAGGCAGGGGAGACAAATAAAAAATACAGAAAAACAACCCACAAACACCAACATCTCCCCCCCCTCCCCCTGATCTTGAAATAGCTTTGCCTCAAACTAAGAAACGCTGGAAGCTATTAATGGATTACTTTTTTTAACAGTTGGTGTTATTTTACCATTTTAACCCCCTCATATATACAGATATACTTTGCATGAAACTTTTAATACAAACGAATTAAAAGGGACTAAGTTAGTAAGAGTTTTGAATTCTTCCAGAGATATCAAGTTAGGCTGACTAAATGAGACCTTACCTTGGGGATAGATAAGAACTTGGTCACAGTTTCTGAAAGTCACTGAGACAATTCACAGTAACTTACTTTGCCAGTATCTCAGCCTTTGAAAACTGAGTAACTGCCCTGCCTTGGTCTCCTTTGATACGTCTCTTTACATAGAACTAGTAATTTTGGTAAATACAATTCAATATAAAACTTTCAGAAAAGCTTGGATTACTGAGTGAATAATCCATGCCTGTCTATTCTAGCAGCAGCAAGTTGAGGATACAGACAGAAACTATGACACAGTTTTCTGAACTCTGTTATGGCTAATGCCAGAACTTCTGAAACTGCCCTCAGGTCAAGTGCGAAGTTGCACCAGCCTAACCAACAGCTCCTGTTCACTCAAGAGGTGAGATTAGGTCAAAACCTGGCAAGACACATTCAGTTCTCCTCCAACCTGACCTATTAATTTATTCTGTCAGTATGTTAACTGAAAAATCCTGCATGGATATATTTCAAATCACCAAGTCAAGTTTTTTGTAATGATAGTTCTAAATTAACCACTGCAATATCAAATACAGCCCAAGCTTTAAAAAAAAAAGGAACTACTGAGAGAAAAAGAGACAAAAACAAAGACAGGGAAAGGTCTAGCCAGGGAAACAAAAATACTCCATCCTGCCAGAAACACTGCCTGTAGCTTCCAGACAGGAAACTCACTGCCTCCAGAAAAACCACTGGCGTCAGGAAATGGCAGAAGTACCATGAAACTTATCTCACAGCTGAACCTAATGTAAAATGAAAGGAGAACATTGGAAAAAGAAGGTAAAGACTAACCAACTAGCCACAGATCTTTGCTTATGAATACACTAGGTGAAAATTTAAATCTTACTGATGTGTCTTTGGAGGAAAGAATTAACGGAAAAGATTATTCTAGTCCTGCTGAAAACAAATAAATAAAAAACACCAGGTTGAAAAGACAGAGCCTATTCAGCACAAGAGAAGGGGAATGATCTAGCAGCATTTACAGGCAGACTCCACTAGCATTGTAACTAGTGTAAACACTAGTTAAAAAGCAGAAAGCAAGAAAAGGCTGAATGACAGTCATTTAAAGTACATCTGATGCTGTACTAACCTATGCTGGAAATACAATACATGCCAACAGGAGGAGTTACTCTGCCAGCACAATTATCCCACCTACAACAACATCATACTATGCCAAAAGATATGCTATGTCAGCACACAACAGGATTGAGCCAGGTTGATGAGAGTTTTTCCAACATTTTTCACTGACACCAACCCAGACTGACGAGTAAGCAGAGTTTCTCTATGCAAAACAACTGCTGCACCAAATGGGTAGAAAAGTCATCGCAAACACACCCACTCATGGCTTTAAAGACCTCATCTTGTGAAACTTTCTTAGTGTTTATTGCCTTGTTAATGGTGTCCAAGCATGAATCAACACAGGGGAGTTTGTGAATCCCCTGCAAGCGACTGCACTAGCCAGAGGCCTTGTGTCAGGTGACACACTGGGTCACAAAGTGCTGCTGAGACCCTGGCAGTGCTGCCACGTTCTGGATGGTCAGAAAGCTTCACACCAAACTTTTAAAAATAAATGCTCAAAAGTTTCCTGCTATGCTTCATATTTTACCAACAGAATACGAAGTCAAAAAACCCCACAGAGGACCAAGTGATGTTCCTCTGCCAGCTGAGGATGCTGCAGCAGTTCTTAGTGCTTAGTGACACAAATGAGTGTGCATCAAGGTGTAGCTGCATTATTCCACTTACTCTATTACTTTTAAATTAGTGAATTACACCTCCATTTCCAGGCCTCACAACACATTAAGTATTTCTGAAATACAACTCCCTTGTCCTCATGCTTTTGAAGAGGGATTGCAAAGCCTTCTCCCCTCCACTCACTCCCTCACATTCAAACTCACATACTCTTTCTGTGTTGGATGTTACTTTTTTCCTCCAAAGCATCATCTTAAACAGCTCTTTCTACATAATTATGGAAACATCATTAGTTGGGCCCCTTTGTGCAACAGACTGTGACACATCATCTATTTCCAACAATTACAGGTAGAAAATACGAAGCAAGCATAATGCAATTCCTAGAAAAGCTACTGTACTTATTTTCTCCATTATTTAGAACAGCTAAACACTTCCTAATTATAGTCTCCAAACAAACCCGTATTATTTCAGGTTCTGAGGTAAAACCATACTTTGTGGTTTTTAAATAGTAACACTGGTAATGTGCCTTCAACTGTACCCTTTTTAGTAAATCTTTAAAAAACCCCAACACCTTAAGTCAGATTTAAAAGCTTCCTAGATCACAGAACCATCAGATTTGGTAAACCGAATTAGTACAGAAGGTGCAGCTGCCTCAAGCCATACCTACTTGTTAGCCTTAACCTGAGCCCTCGAAGGCTGAGATTGTTTTTTCCTTTAAAAAGCAGTGTAAATAATTTGCAAATACTACACAAGCTTCTTGTTTATTTTTAAAATCAGCTGCAATCCTACAGCTTGACTCTGAATCCTGTCACAGTGACATCCACAGTTCTGCTCTGATGACCTTAAATATACCCTTCCTGAGCTGTTAGCATCCAGATAAACCTCAGATGAAACAAGTACCTTAAACTGAATATAACACACAGGCTTTCATTTTTATTTTCAAGTTAAAGGTATTTGTTTAATAAGCAGTAACAGAAGTCAAATCTTGGTTCATCTTAAAAATAAAATACCAGTTTCTCTGGTGGATTATAAATTCACAGTATCTTTGAATCCTTGCTTTCTTTCTACTTGCAAGTTAACCATTAAGAATTTCAAATTGCAGTAGGTGATTACTGATTTATTTTCTTTTTGCTTATCTAAACCTAGTGTTAACATTGGGGGGGGAGGGAAGTCCTTGAGCAATAGATTTAGTTTGCCTCTAAAAAATGTCTTCACTTACAACACCAGCAAAGAACTATTACTGTAATCGCAGTTTAAAGAGCTAAAAGCAATATCCTGCCAGCCAGTAGTGTCAGGCACAAATATTTACAGAATATTCTGAAATGCCTGTAATAAACAAATGGGACAAAGCAGAGTTTATCAAGTACATTTTCTGCCCACAAAGGATATACAGCGAGTAGCAGGCTCCAAGGACGACTCCCAGTGACACCCCCAAACACTGTTTCCATTCCAGCATGCCATTATTCCAGACCGGAGCGACTGAATGTGCGCAAAGCAAAACCTCACCCTAACTTTGCTGACGTCAGAGTTTTCTTGCCAGCAGACGCTTTAGAAATAGTTACATTAAGTCTCCATTGTGCTGTGTTAACTCAGAGCTTGCATTCCTCAATCGGAAAACGAATGCAAAAGAGCAGGAAGAGGGGGAGGAAAAATTCAATTTTTCAGCCCGAGATTACAGCTGCATCTGGCACAGTCTGTCCATGTTACTGGCTCGCTTTGCAGGCTTCAGGTGAATTCTCTCTGTCGAGCAGAGCCAGGAAGGGAACAAAGCAGTGGCAAGAAGAGCCGAAGAGGTGAGCGGCGGCCGGAAAGCCGGCAAGGCAGAGGCGCAGCCCTGCCCCGTGCGCGTCCTCCCGGCCGGGCTGGCGGGAGCGCAGCACCAGCCCCGCCTGGCACACCTCGTCCCTTCGGGCCACACCGCCTGACCCAGACAGAACGAGGGCAGACGGCAGTGCATCTGCCGCCTTTTCCACCTTCCAAAAAACAAACCAGATGCCTCGAGTAAGAAACATTTGAATTATTCTAAAAGCAGAAACCAGAGCCAAAGCTAACAGTTTGTACACTCCTGCAGACTGCTGAAGACTAAGGGATTGCTGAAACTGCCTGCAGCCACTGGTCCGTGGTGGTGGCAGAATACCTCACACTGGCTGCCTGAGGAATGAACAATAATACTAAAAAGATATCTAAAAATAACTCAGAAGTCTCCCTTATTTGCTCCTTTTCTTTTTTTTTTACAGTGACCAGGGTTCACCTTTGAGCCAATTCGACACCAGTAACATTCTGAATTTTAATTCAGAAATGTAGCATTTGCTCTCAGCAAGATATACAAAAACATGAAGGCACATTCACCAGTGTGACGGCTCATGTCACAGATCCTCACACTTGAGTCTGTAAGCAAAAGGACCCTGCAACCATCTTCATGCCTTACTCTCAGCACCCCATACATTTATAGTAAAAGGCTCCTCATTTCAGTCAGAGCTTCTACCTGGCATCCAGCAAGTGCCAGATGAAACCGAAGAACCCTCACTGAGGACAGCATTCTGAAACAGATTTATAATATGGATTTTATAAACCTGCACTGAACACTCAAAGATAATGGCACTTAGCTTCCACGGCCCTGACATGAGTTTGTTCGTTAATGAAAATAATCTTTGGGAGAAAACTGAGCATCTGACAGAGACACCAGACACACCAGAGATGATGTTGACATTTAAACGAAAACCAACACAAAGAGCTTCAAGTTTCATATTTACAAAGGGCCACATCTGTCTCTAGATAACCTGGTGACACTGTCAAACATTACTGAGTTAACTGTAGCTTACTATCCCGTTCCAACTCAGTGCACTGTGATCTGGACAAACCTGTATTTCTATTTGCTATCTCCCAGCAAGACCAGATCAGTACAAAATACCTGGACATGAAGCCAACTGTTCTTTAGATAAATTCTGGATATCACAGCTTTCTTCCCCTCAGCTGTAAGGATTATTACACAGGTAAAACTCCTAGGCTCTAGTCTGAACCCAATCTTTCTTTTGGCCATTTAATGGCCAATTTAAAATTTAAAATTTAAACAAATTTTTAAAATGTGGTATGTTTTCTGAGGGTGGGTGGGGAGGAAGAAACAGCCAGAATAAACAAATCCTGAAAGTATTTAAGGTTTCAAGAGTGGAGTGTTACCACCAGCTCCATTCTTCAGGCAGCACAGAAGTGCCTACAGCAAATGTGAAACACATCTGTGCAAAAGACTGGGGTTTTTTCTGCAAGTCCACTTTATAATGCAGGTGAAACTTCAACAGAATGAATAAATATTCTTGATTATTGTTTCATATTCAGTCTGAAATGTACTTCTCTAGCCTTGTTACACTGCAATATGTGTGTGGTTTCCTTGCTACAGCTAGCATGAGACAAAAATGAATCATACGCTGTACCAGTGCCAAAACAGAATAAAACAAACGCAATCACTGTTACTGAGGAACAAAAGTCCCCTACAAAAATGCTGGTTGCACATCTGTTTCCATTGCAGGATTAACTTTTTCAGTGACTTTACCTGAGAAATAAGGCGTATTAAAATGTCAAAAAAGTTCTAGTAGTCTAGAAGTGAGACATTTTAATCAGAATGTTTAAACATAGGTAAGTTGCTAAAACAGGAACTTTTATGATTTAATAGAATGATTTTAGAAGCTTCAAGTCTACAATTGGAAACAGCAGATAATAAATTCTATTCTGAAAAAAATGCAGTTTCTTTAACATTTCTGGTATATTGTCTATTTTCAGTAAGTGGAGCTTATTCTGTTTTCTAAACAGTAACTTAACATTGCACTGGGAAAAAAAAGGCTGTAACTAAAAAGTTATTCAGAAATTAATTCTGAAGTTCCTTTAGCTGTTCCTTCATTCACTGCTTTCATGCTCACATCTTTTAGGATCACCATTATCAACAAAGGTATTCGTAACAATTCACTTTCTGTCCTTATTTCTGACCTTTCTGATTTGCAATCCCACTGTTCACCACTCATCCTCAAATAATTCCAGTGACAGAAAATTATCAAATACTGTATGAAAGAACATAAATGATTCTTCACTCTTTTAAAGTTGTGTGTAACTACAGAAGTACTCTGTAAACTGCAGTTTAGCCAGTATTATTAAAGAACCCTCCTCTGAAGAGCAAATCTGTTGTTACCTTGCAGCTATCACAGCAGTACAACTGTAAAAGTTGTGTGATGGAACTTAAGGAAGCTGAAAGGCCAAGGCACATTTAAAAGGATTCAAACATCAAAACAGGTAGAGATTATGAATGATAAATGCAAATGAACTAGAAGAACAATCTGCCAGGTCAACTCACATGTCATAACACTGTGTCTGAAAAGGGATTGTTACAGCTCACAAGACTTTCATTATTTACTTATACTAGCAAGCCTTAACTTACAATTAAATGTATGCTGAGTGCCACCTTTTTAAATATCTGCTGGTCAGGCTGACTGTTCCATACTGGGGAGATAACAGCTACACCAAGAAACATACCATTTTGTTTAAATTTCAATTTTGATATAACTGAAATATTTTGGATCTGCCCACACTTCCCCATTAGAGAAGTTACAGCACCTTCAGCTGCATTTGCAGCAATGGAAGAGCAAAGCATTACTAAAACTTAACAGGTTTCCCTGTCTTGGTACAATCCCTCTCCTTTCTCTCCAAATGTCCAGTCACAAAGTAACCTCAGAAGCCACAATCCTAGAAGACTGTTCTGCTGAGACACAAGGGGGGAGAAGAAAAATGAGAAAGAGAAAAGAAATCTGAAATGGGTGGAGCGAAAGTTAACCTATGATAAAAGGCACATGTCTGTACAACTGACACATAGATGCAGTATTGTTTGGTCACTAATTTGACCTAACCAATACGGCATACAAATTACTGAGAGAGGGAAAGAGGGGGAGGATGTGACAGAAACTGTTCTCAGGACAGTAAGAAAAAACCCCAAAAATATCTAGAAGTTGCCTTCTTATTAGGTACTCACTGGTGTAGAGTAATTGTGTAAGTGACATCTACTCCTTTAAGTTTGGCTAGATAACAAAGAAGGAAATTAATATAAAAGTTTGGCTCATGTCCATGTTTCAGCATTCCTGACAACTCTGGTTTCTACTTTGACTTTCTACCTTAGTAAAAACACTTTTTCGAATCCTTTTACATTTGTCTACAGTATCAAGATCCACCAAGAAAACTGAGCTACCAAGTCTTCTTCTAGCAACGAGGACAGTAAAACTGTTGTGTTGAACAACTTTTTCATGTAGAACCATTTCCTAGAGTGTACTTAATTATAGTACATAGAAGTTCTACACAGCCATGCCATACCTGGCAAAAACAAGTAAAAGCTGTTGTAATCACACCACTGCTCATGAGATTATAGAAGACAAAAATCTTACCCCCCTTCTGCCCCCTAGAAAGTCCTTTCCTCAATAAATAAATTATCTTGTGACGTACGATATTATCAAATACTCTTTGGGTAACAGAGGCACACAAACCTACACTAAGAACTATGAGGACATTCAATATGCATGCTTGCATGCTTAAAAATTAAGGATTCCAGAAAGCAAGCTGTCTATAAACTAAATTCAGCATCCCCCATCCAGTCAACTGACAGCATAGCTGATGTACTGGAAGGCAATGCAAATGCTGGTCCAGTTTCAGCACCTATGATGTCTGGCTGTGATATCTGATCCTTGTCACCATTTCCAGGGACATCAGGACATCTGTTCCCCTGTCCACAACGAAGATCCAACTACCAGGATAGGCAGATACAGACTAAGTGGGGCCAGCTGCTTTCCACCCAAGCAGTGGTGACGATAGCACCAGGTAGGTGAGCTCCAGTAAGAGAAGCTGGAAGACTACTGCTGGATGCCACTTAGTGCTCTAGCAGTCATTTCCAGGCCTTGGGGAGATCCTAAAGGCCGTACCCAGCTTCTGAACTTCCTGTAGAATCACACAGACATACTGATTTTTCTGGAGCTGACCTCATTCCAGCAACAACTTTTTCTCATTTCCATACTAAATGAGTCCCCATATCTACATGTTGTGTATTTTTTGCTTTATAACAACATTATACCACACTGAATTCACAAATACCGCACAAATCCTTAAGATATTTTTACCAGACTAAAGGCTTCAAAATCCTTAACAAATCAATCTTCAAAGCAGTCCTGTGAAATCTTCATAGAAATTCTGCAATGGAAGATTACTTTTCCAAATTTTCAAAATGGGAAACAAGACACCAAAGCTAATGTTGTCACCTGAAAAGAGATTAAGATATTGTGGGCTGCCAAAGCTGTAAGGCTGTTTTGCATCAATACAGGACTGTGTAAGTTCAAAACTTAGGTTGAGCACTGACAGCACTGCCCTGCTGATCAACACCTGAATGTCTAAAATGGGCACAGAGGAAAACACCTAACTACTCTATAAGGGCCTTGCCCAACACCACAAACAATCTACAAATGAACAGACTCCTTGTTCTAGCATTCCCTATCTTAAGTTTATACCCCAGCACGCTCCAAATAATGTGGCTATTGTCCAATGATTTAAACACCAATAGTATTTTTTCTGTTGTAAGGGCATGAGAATTTTCTCTTACAAAAATTTTCTGCAATTTAATAGTTTGCAGACACCAAGTGACAAGATTTAACAAGCATTAACTAGAATTAGTTTCTCTTTGAAACTTCGATCCCCGTGACAGATTTGATTAACACTGGCCAGTGGGTTTCTAAAGAGGACAACAAACCTAGAAGAATGCCTTCTCTCAAGGACACTACAGTCTGCTACAGTGTGTTTTGAACTAGGGGTTGTGGAATACATCTCAAAGGAGAACCCTGTGAAATAAATCCATGCTCCTTCAACAGCAGACACAGGTGGTAGCTGGGAGGGCTGTGCAAGGCAAAGCTTCATATAAACCTTTCCATCCCTCCTCCCCAGATGTTGGTCAATAATTAGGAGGGGTTGGGGACCTGGGAACAGTCTCTTCTTTTATCATTTTCTTTTGCAGTTGCTCAAGTTTGAGAGCAAAAATGTGAAACAGGGAAAGCTATCATAAAAAGGGAGATTTGGTTTAAAAGCAGATGTTTCACTCTACATCACCCTCAGTTCCTTCATGCAACTTTTTCTTCCTGCTCCTCCTCACTTATCCCTTTTCCTTCTACCTCTTCTGTTGCCTTTACCCATCACGTTTTCCTATACCTCCTCTGAACCGAAGGCAGACAGCTCCCACTTTGTCTGAAGCCTCTCATCCTGACACAGAATCAAGAGCAAAAGGAAGCATTCCCCCTTCTCACTTGGGTCTCTCATTATTGACTTGATGCCCAGCAGCTGTGATACAAAACTTAAGTATCTCACCACTTGCTACTACGGCTGAAAAAGTGTGGCTGTATGTGAAATGTTCACAATTTTGGTGCCACAACAATCAATCGATCTTTAAAGAAAATGCTCAAAACCACTTTCTAAAAATTTGCCATTCCCTTCAAGTTTTCACAGAGATAGGATAAAGATGGAGCAAGGCTTCTTAAGAAAATAAAAGCAAAAGAAAATGAAAAAAAAAAAACCCTGACCTCTGATCCAAAACACAGACATTGTAACATTCTCAGAGCAGTTGCACCACACTGCATTTTTAAACATTAAGAAACCTTTCCTCTGCCTTCTCAGAAGCAGTATTTGGTGGGGTTTTTTGTTTTAATATCCAAGTTGAGCTGCAAAATATAAATGCTTCAGACCAACTACATTTTGAATTAACTATAACCAATAACCTGAATGCCTGGTTTGATAATGTGAAGTATTAATCTTATTTATATAAGATACTGTCAGTTCTAAGTATTGTATACACAGTTGTAGACACAGTACTTGGATCTCCTAACAAACTCCTAAAAAGAGGAATTCTTTGATGTTTACTTGATGTGGTAGCCCCAGTCCAAATGAATACCTACCAAGACCATTTCCATTGTATCATACACTTATAGCACATATAAGTACATTTTTTCATATCTAGTATAAATTCTAAAAACGAAGCATGAAGAAAAAGGACACATCACTCATTTTACAGATAGATGTTTGAAGCAGACAGATAATGTGACTTGCCAGACTCTCTGAGACAATGCACAGCTGATGATGGACAGAGGAGAACATGTCTTACCTCACAGCCAGAATGGGATGGCAGCAATTACCAGCCTCCTCTGTCTGACCTGCTAAGCATTAAGCCACAGTACCTCCACAACTTGTACTCATTTGCTTGTATTCTAATACATGCAGTACACTGGTCCATTCACCATATTGGCTGTCCTTAAAAAACATTTATAAATCCCACCATCATTTGGTACAGAAATAAAGCATGCTTTTTCTTCCTTCATATGTAACTCCATCATCTGTCTCAAATATCCACAGACTGTGTCAGTACAAACAACTGTTTCCCCCTTTTTTCTCCTGCTCATTTTACAGTACAATTATCCTCCACAGGACTGACATCACTGGAGAAAGACCCCTTACACTTTCCTTTGCTCAGCAAAATATATGGTCTGTAATGGTAGCCTGGAGGTATTTAATGCCATTCTACAGTACATCTTTCTCATCCTTGAAGGAAAGACATACATATCTAGAAGTAAAGACAAACACTTGATAAAAAATGGACAAAATTTTAAAAGCTTGAAGGCCTTGATTTGTGTCTCCAATGTGAAGCAATCTTCCCTAACCAAGAAATAAATATGTAAAAGGCCAAGCCAGCTATATTATCACTCAAACTAATTCAGAAATATAAGTTTTAAAAGGATTTCAATAATATACTACTGTAATCCCAAATTTAATTTAAAAAAAGCTATTTAAGCAATTACTTAATTTGATTATGTTTTGTAAAAGAAACTGCAACTTTCTAACTGTCTACTAATTCATAAATTTGCAAATTACAGCATCAACTACAACATCATGAAAAAAACCCTGTTGGAAGTGCTCAGGTACTTGACTGAAAGGGAGGGGATGTAGCTTTTGTGTATAACATATTCTTTCAATAAACCCTTAAAGACCAATCTATATTTTACTCAAATATAAATCATACAAGAATGCATTAAAATGTTACAATTTTAATACATTGCAAGATATCAGTAACCATGAGAAAACACATGCTGTTATTTAAATAAATCAACATTACCAACTACCCTCCAAGTTCACCAGAACATAACAAGTCACTCCTGGTTTCCTGAGTTCAGGATCCTGTCTCCAGCGTACGTAAGACTCCGTGGTGCAAATGACAGGTGAAACACATCTTCTAGTGGTCCCAGGCTCTAAACATGAACTTTTAACTTGTCAAGAGTGGTCTCAGATCCAAAAAGTACATTCATCTCCCAGCCAGTATGTTCTAGTACCTTCTATACTGCCATCCCTGTAAATACCAAATTTCTCTCAGCGCTGTGAATACCCAAGAAAATCTATGGCAATGAGCCCAACAGCCCAATGAAACACAGCTCCGAAAACTGCTCCTTCAAAAATCAGTATTTAATTTGCTACTAATCCGACCAAATGTATTCTTGTTCTCACACTATAATATGAGGAGAGAAGTTTTAACTTATCCTTCTCATATGAGAACTGAATTTCCACTTAGAAAGATGTGAAGCCTTGGAACAGCAGTGTTAGCCATGAAAGCAAATGCATCACCAGAGACTGACACAGGGAAGTACTGTCTAAATCTGTGCATCACTTACAGCCACACACAGCCACCTGTAATACAGTAAACTACATATTTTCTAGATTTACAAACCAACAGTTGGAGAATACCTGTTTCTCCTCTTGTCAGTGACTAGCAGAAAAACAGGAAATTAATCAGGCTGAAATAAATCTTGAGAAGAAACACCATGAAATTTTATGGTCTTACATAAGATTCATTATTTTTTAAAGTGATGGGAACTTCAACAGACAAACTGATCTAAAAATCATCTTTTTAACAGATAGTAGAGTAACTATGGATTGTTCAGAAAAGGAAAACAGATTTGGGTCTTCTTTTCCTTTTTATTATGTCATATCACAGGTGTCTTCCACAGTCCTTCTGACACATCATGATCCATATACAAGTTCAGTGACTGATGGAACACCCGCCAAGATAAGAAAGACGGGAGGGCTGCCAAACAAGCATCAGTGCCAAATTACAGCAAACCCTTCATTTTCTTTCCAGTTTGCCACACAACAAGGTTTATTTCCAGCATCTCTGGGCCTCCATTTTACAGATACGTTGTTGATAATGCATTTACATTTCACTAGGACTTCCTTCAATGAACTGTGAGAAGTAACATACAATGACAACAAGTTCTGAAATCACTTTCCCGTGCAAGTGCAAAATCCTGTCATCTTTGAGCACCATTTCTTCTGGTCTGTCCCATCTGTTATTTAACAGGAGTGAAAAATAACCATGGGAAAAAAAAAAAAAAAGGAAGTTAGCTGTTCAAGAGAATGTCTTTCCACAAAAAATTAAAATGGCAATCAATAGCCAGATTATTTTGACTCATGATGTCACATGACATTTTAAGACTGCTGTCTAATTGAATATACAGAAGAACAACAGAACCAGCCTATAACCCCAGAGGGTTATAGAGGCCACACTAATCACTTGAATTTCAACTTTGCACCAAAATATTCTCCCCACACCCCTCCAATCAAAACTAATCTGTGGGGGAAGGAAATGAACAAAATTGGATCCTGAGCAGATACAGTTTTTGTCTTAATAATAAATTTTATGGCAAACTGACAGCACATTTTTTTCTCATTTGTGAAGTATTATTAAAGGTGTGATAGAATTGCCCTGGAGCATGCTGGATGTCTTTCAGCTGACACTAGTATCGGTTTCAGTGATTTAATCCCAGGCTGCAAAGTTTTCACCAGCCACCCAGAGGGGTCAGAAACGAACTTGTCTCCCCAAACCAACATGTAATTTATGGCCTTTCCCAGTATGGGCTGAGGAAGGAACTTGGATTCAGATTGGTTTCATTTTAAAAGGGGAGGGGAAATATGAACTCCTCTCAATCACGGTATCAGCTGCCAAAAAAAAAAAAAAGGAATACAGCAGGAGCATTCTGATCCTCTGCATATCACTAAACTTTCTTTGGTTTCCTTTACAGCACAGGGTGAAATAACTCCCTCCTATTTCCATATTCCCTTCTCATTACATATAACATTATAATAGTCCACGCATTTTATCAAATTAATTGAATTTTTAAAAAATCTAAAATTGTAATACCAATCCAGTTATTCAAAAGAATTATTTTTAATCAAACTCTTATTTTTCCTCATTATTTTCAATGCCTCAGAAAGACACTAGCTAGCTATAGAATAGCCTGCAATCACAACTGGCAAAAAGGAGAATTTTTAAACTGATGCCTTGGATCTCAGATGTTCTAGTAACTCAAAGTCTGCCTTTTAAAAAGAGTATTAGTATGCAATTTTTGCTGAGGAACAAGCTAGTTAAAAGTGTTAAACCACACATATAAGCTTGAAGTTAAAATTCTATGGCCATGTAAATATGCATTTGTATTTCAGTTTTCCAACAAATGTGTTTTGTTAGGTTTTGTTTAAATCCTTCCAAAATACCAAATACATGATGGAAAGCAATATACTGTATTACGATGTAAGTGTACTAACTTATTCTAACCAATAAACAAGCCTGTGAAGAAAAGCTTCCTTTAAAAAGAATTAACTTTTGAATCAAAGTACAGTCTCATCTAGCTGTAACAGAGATTTCTTATGCCCAATAATTTCAGAGTTTTGATGCAAACATTTACTGTTATGCCACGAATAAAGGCAAGAGGAAGTCAGACTAATTACTGAGCCAGGGAAAAAAATAAGTTTATAAACACAGTCCTTGTATTTGTATGTAGTTCACACCTGGTCTGGCTTGTCAACAAGAATAAAATATTTCACTGATCATGGACTCGATAAATGTTTCTCCAAAGCTACGAAAAGCTGCTGTGAAATAGAGGTGAGTTGGTAAAAATCTGGGAAATTACGTTATTTCCATGAGATCGCTGAAAGCACTTTATTACAGAGCATAATATCAAAGAAGCACACTTTAAAAACAGTTTTGGTAACAGACCAAAGCAAACAAAAAGCATCATGTTTTTTAAAATGCTAACCACACACTTATAGAGACACAGCAAGATTATTAAACACATGGCATCCCAAGAGAATGCAGAGTAGTCCTCACAGATCAGATTTGCAGAAGAAATGAACTGGCAGTGAAACCTAAACATGACAGGATTTCAGGAGCATTCAATACTGTAGCTGTAGTAAGAAAAGTGAAAACAAACGGGTGTCCAACACTTTTGCATGTCTGTGTGCATATATCAGCTTATTTGAAAATCAAGTATCTGTAGATATCCTAATTAAGCAACCTTTGCCAGTAAAAACTATTGTATTTTAATTATATTCCTTAAGTAATGTCCTTGTTAAGCAGAGCATGAGACAGATGCTATCTAGTCTGTTTTTGGGATACTCTCAGTAAGGAGTCACTGAAGGAGAAAAGACACTGCCCTGCAGTATTACTACAAAAAAATTCGTCTGTATTGCCTCTTCCAACCAGGGAGCTCATCTCCATGGAAAATTTTCTTTTTATACCACTATAATAAAGATATGCAAAATTAGAGTAAGTCCAGTAAACCTTTTCCAACACAAATTCACAGAATCAGTTACATTGGAAAAGATACCCAAAATCACTGAGTCCAAGTATTAACCCAACACTGCTAAGTCCACCACTAAACCATGTCGCTAATATAATCTAACTTGAGGTGTCCTACAGTAATAGTTCTTTTCCTATGAAAGACTCAAGATGAAAATCCCTTCAGATTTATACACATGAATAAAAAATATAAGATGGGAAGGTATGTTTGTTTTTTATTTATTTAAGAAAGGAAAGTGAAGTTGTTTCACTTTTGAAGGAAGTACTTTGAAGTCAGGAGCTTCACTGTTTACTTGAAACCATTTATTTCCTCCTACAGTTCCAAAGAAAACCATTACACAAATACATTAGAGGAAGCAGGTGTATAATTTCATTGAAAAGCTATTTGAACTTCTGAAAAACAAACCTTGTATCAGCACAGGAGATCTTTCAAGCATTTCCTTATGTTACCTGCTAGAACATATAATTTAGTATTTATCATGCTACTTTATTAAAAGAAAGCGACCACAGGGTATTACTTCACAGTACTTGCAAGAAATGCTCTATGGCCCTAAGCACAAAATAAAATTATTGCAGTGCCAAGAAAACACTGGTATCATTTCAAGCTGTAAATATATGAAGAAAATTCTCAGCATCAACAAAATAATACAGTAAAATACCTAGGGACATGATCGTTAAAACAAACAACTCCCCCCCTCTTTAAGCTAGATTGCATAATTCCATGAGATACTACATCACTTGTTTTGAATGTGCCCTCAGTTTTAGTTCAAATACACTTCTTATTTTATAAATCAGTTATCACTGAAGTTACAGTAACATCTGGACTTGTTCAAGACTAACTAAGCTAAATATAGCTTTAAGAAATGTATTTCAGCAGGAAAAAATACATTTACGAAATTATATTAATGTGCAATTAGGCAGCTTGCAGGTTTTTTGTCTTTTAATATAATTTCTGCCAACAATGCACAAAGCAACTCTGTGGAGAGAGACACAGCAGATCTACATGAACTTAGGTAGGTAGGTAGGTAGGTAGGTAGGTAGATAGATATGGATGCATTTTAAAATATTTAAAATATTAAAATATTTAAATACTAAAGAGAATACAACTTTTCCAATGTACAGAGCAAGAGGCTCTGGTATAGACAAGACTTTATGCTCAGTAAGCTTCACTACATATTTTCAGAAGCCTACAGAAGCAGCCCACACTGACTTAGCTTCAAAGGGTTAAATTAGTACAAGCAGTGGCCCATGCTGTCTCTTGTTGCAGGTTAACCCACCCTGACACAGAAACTCAGAACAGGACCACCTTTCACTCTTCAGAGCGAGGTCACGATTTGGTTTAAGCTGCCTGTAATAGAGGTTTAAGCTAAATCTTTCAGTCTGAATAGGAGCAAGGACACTCACTGCATTATACTGATGGCTGTGAGTTAGTAAATTCCAAGAGAAGGGCATTAATAAATAGAAGGTGTAACATTTTAAATTACTGTGGCTATTTGCTAAATTAACCATGTCTTCTGCTAGCAGCCAAGTTTCCAAACTAGCTTGTACACTATTCTGTGGGACTAACTCCCAAGGGCAATAATTTACCAGAACTCACTCTATAGATGCCAGATACCAGCAGCACACCAAAGAGTACAGCAGTCCTACAAAAGGCAGCAGCAGACTTTTAAAGCAAGGATGAATATAGCACCTCATGGTTAAACAACAGATGTTATGGGGGAGGAGAATGTAAGCGCACAGTCAGATTAAGTCAAATTGGAAAAATATAACCATGCTATTGAAAACAGAAAATAAAGTAGTAAGTTAAATGCACTGTGACTCACCTCATTTTTACAGTTTAGTAAGTAATTTACTTCAAAAGACAGTAATTTCTTGTTAAAAGAAAGGCTAGTTATTATTATGACTGCCTGACACTTCCCACTCTAACATCCTATTTTCCAACCTGCTTAGAATCTTCTCAAGCAAACTGGGCTGAAAGTTATATACCAGAATCTTCTTCAGAATTCTTACTTCAACCAAAGTACTTAAGACTAAGAAAAAAACACCACAGCTCAAAAAACCACAACAATCTAATGAATAAAATTATCCTAGAAGACAAAATAAATCAAAAACTTGCAGTATTTTCGCTGGAAATGTTTACCACACTTTGAAGCTGGAATTTGAATTCTGGCCTGTGTAACTTGAATGTACATTTTATCACCCTTCCAGCAATGTGAATATATCCATGCTTGCAAGTTTTCAGGAATGTGAGAAAAAGATACCCAGTCTTCAGCAAAGAGCATCTATTTTATCTGCTAATATCTCTACTAAACTTGTTCCAGCCTGGAACTGAATAGAATCTTCCTTTCACTTCCAGGTAAGAAATATCCTGAATCAAAGTACCAGAAAATAAAGGTAGGAAGCTGACTTACCCTTTCCAACATCCAACTAATAAGTGGCAGCAATGTAGAAGAAACTTCAACCAAACGTGGAGGAGGTGGGAATTCAACCTAAAAACCATGTTGCAATCATAACAATAGTCAAATGGTGGCTGCTAAAAAGGCGACTGAAATCTGTACTGAAACTGGATGGTTGAACAGCAACTCCATCAGAGCATGCTAAAGAGAAAAATATATGCAAAACATGGGGATGCAGAGTGAGGAAACCAACAGTTGTTGTTTGGGGAAGTAATCTGTGAACTTTAGCACAAGCAATAAGAGATTATGTATGAGAGACAGAATGTCTGATCACAAACACCAGATGAAAACAAGCTAACAAAGGCAAGAAAGAGATTCTACAGAGTAGTTGAACAGGGAACAGAGAGGAAAAGCATCTCCAAGTCACAGGAAAGAAAAAACAAAGACATCAGATTAGGTACTGAAAAGGATATGATTTTAGATCAGCTAGGGTATCATTGTAACAAAAATCTTAACTGGCTAAATATGAATAGAATTTGCATAAAACACTGTTAATGATGCAGAAAGTAGAAGTTACATTGCCTGTGACAAAAAAAAGCAGCAAAAGCAGCTTGTACTCTCAAAGCAAGTTTTCCTCTACTGCCCATCCTCTACAGTCCAAAGACATCCAAAAAACACTCTGCACAAGCACATGGATCATACTGGCTTGGGTCAATCCCTATAAACCATGACAGAGTATTTTTAGATATTACTAGTTCAAATAGCAGCAGTCTGCCTAGTGAGTAGCTTCCAAACCTCCTGATACGACTGCAATTATTGTTTTTAATGGCTAGAAAACAACACACAAAGTAGACTGGAAATAATTCTCTTTACTTAATGAAGTTGCATTTGGAAATGATTGCTAAAGTATGTTATGACAGTTTAACTGCACGGCTTTTATCCCTTTCCCCCCCATAGTATTTTTGCCTGGTATAAACTTATCAGGTCACTGGTCAGGATTTTGTTTGTTCTTACTCACTGTGCCCCCCAGAAAAATTAAAAAATAAACAAATAAATAACTACTGCATAATACTACACTGAAAGCAGAAACTGATTTGCTCCTAAGTCATTGCAGAGCACCAATATATTAGATTAATATTGCCGAAATAGTCAAAAAACATACTCATTCCACTTAAATAGCATGGTTATTATCCCTGTTAACAGATACAATATTAGAACGTGATTAAGGATTAATTTATTTACCACCTCATGTGCCTGACCTGAGATAACCTAAATGAAACTAAGTTCTTGGGCATGTTACACAGCAAATATGTTCAAAGATACCTGCAGTATCAATTGTGTACACACATCCCCACCCCCACCAAACACAGCCAAGATTCAGGTGCCTTTATCAGACAAGATAAAAATCTTTTTTTGCTCTATTTGCATTATATCTCTTATTCAATGAAAGTAAGTGCCCTAGAGACTAGGTTTATTTCTGCCCAAAGTAGATGGACGCCCCAGTAGACAGGGCAACTGTATTCTGAGGCATGCTTCTGCAGGGGAAGAAAAAACAAAAAAACCACAGGTGTGTAATTAAGAAAAGTAACTTAATAAAGGTAGGCACAAAAGATAATCCAACTATGGTTGCTTCTTCAACTTTAGTTCTGGCCTTTCGTAACATTTGAGAATTTTACCTGAAACCTTAAAATGACAAATAATTGCATGCAGTGGCAGAATCAGTTTCACTTTTCATTTACAGGTGCACTCCTTCACATTACAAAGCCTGGGCAAGCAAGTAATGTAATTGCTGCAGAAACCATACCTTGCAATTTCTAGCATTTCTAGTGCACTCATTATACTGGTTTCTGCAAAACAGTTAAACTACCAGCATCCTAAAGCTGTCTTCCCTGTCTTTATGATAGACAGAGTTCTTGCATTCTGTACACTATGAAAACCTGAGCCATTCTTCACCTACAAAATGCACCATTTCGCAGAGTGCACATTATTTAAGGTAAAGTTACTGCAAGTGGGTACTGACTTTGATAACACATGCTCAAAGCCATACTCCAGTCAACTATTTTTACGACACTCGCGATAATGAAGTTAAATCTAATAAACTCCGTTTTTTTGAAGGAAATCAGATCACCAAAACAAGACTTCATCACCTAATACCTCAAAACCACCCATATCCAGGTACTAATCTATAGTAACACTGTACAAAGCACCTATTTCAGGGATGAACTTTAAAGGTGAATAGTTCTAGCTTCAAAAGGATTGTATTTGACAGAAAGCTTCAGTACCCACACTGCGTTTTTACAGATAAAAGCATCAATCTACCCAAGGCTTCCCATAAAGTGTTGCATTTCTGTTCATTGTACTGCCAACTGGAAGCTCCTTCCTTTCAGGGTTCTAATTTATTCTCTCACTGAATGATTTTTAGCACAATAAAACTACTCATCTGCATACTTAGAGGTGCATTTTCACCATTTCATGAGGAATACCAACCATATCAAATATTCTTTATTACCAGTATTTTTTATTATTTTTATCCACCAGAGAGAAACAAAAGCAAACTTACAGATAGTTTAAGAGAATCCATTCCGCAAATGCAGCATACTGTGGCTTTACATTAATTGTGCATATGTAGTTTTCCATAAAGTGGCTTTAAAAAGATACAATGCAAAGATCCCTACAGCTTGTGAATGATAATTTAGGTTACAACTGTGACTTACAAATTATTTGTTACCTTTAAAACAGAAAGATAATATTGTATGACCTTTGATATAAGAAAAAGGATATGACTGTATAGCCCTAATAAAAAACCAGCAATACTTCACACCTCAGAAACAAAACAGAAAAAAGGAACAATGAAAACAAAACCATGTCACTATCTTCGTATTTTACTCAATCAACAATTCTTGGTCTAGATCCAGCCACGATATTATGCTGATTAGGACAGGGTGTAGGAGGTAGGAAGAAACCGTTTTCACTGCTTACTGTTTTAAAGGAAAAACTGTAGCACTGCTGGGCAGGACTAAACAGGATGCTTCTATTTCCTAACCCATTCCCCAGTAAAAACACCTCCTGCAAAGCTTAAACTTATCTTTTGCTGTTGAATTAATCTGGCACATCATATACCTTATCTACTAACTAAGTTAAACACTGAAAACAGGGAAGTTTGTTCTTCCTTTCCCAGACATGCAGGCAGCATATAATCCTAATAATCTAAATTCCTGCAAAGCAGGATATTTCTCTTTATTTATCCTTGTTCTCTTTTCATGAGTTAGTTAATCCATTACCTAATTCATCTTGGAATCATCTTTAATTGTTAATAATGGAAAGACTCGGGACTCCTGTGCTGAGTTTACAGGCTCTTTTCTATTCTTGCCCTGGCTGAATTTCTGCCTGGTGTCAGGTCACAGAAGGCGAAGTCTCCTTTTCTGCAGCTATGTACAACCACCACAGACAAAGTCCAAACAAAGCACACTGGCGCATAAAGGGAAAAAAATGCAATAGCAAATAGGAACCGGAAGGTGAAGAAAGACAGGAGATAAAAAAACCCACCCAACTAGTCACATAGGAACTTTAAGAGGAAAATACTTTTGGTCATTAGGTACTAAAACCCCTCAATCAAAATGCAGATGGCTTAAAACCATGGTGGTGTGAAATGAAGAGTAGTGTGCGCAACAGCTTTGCGGGTTTCTCCTCTGTGTTGTCCCACAGATAAAACTTACACTGACTGTAAAATCTTACACTTCAGTAAAGCAACAGCCTGGCATCACAGACTATAAGCACTAAGGTTTCCTTTGCTTAAAAAGGAGCTAGAAGTTTGATACCTCCATCTCTGACCCTGAGTAAAAGGGCTCCTGGTCTCCCAAGACGTATTTTTAGCAGTATCATATAAAGGAAAGCTTGACTTCTTTTTTTGAAAAAAAGCGAACTCAACCAAAAAGTTATTTATCAGTTCTATACATCAGTTCTAAGTATCTATACAGCTTCACAGGTAAAATGAAAGTGAAAAGGTAGCTGTTTGTCTCAGTAAACTAAAGCAAGGTCTCCAACTCAGGAAAAAAAAAAAAGTAATGTAAAAGGCATTATTCTGCTTACATTTGACATAATAGTATAGTAGAACACAAAATCAGAGCACCTCCATCAGGACACACAGTGAAGAACACTTGAAGTTATTTTTCCAGCACACAATCTAAAAGTAAACTAAACTTGAACACACTCCACCTTCCAGACACATTTCTTTGCATTGATCAACGTATTAGATTGCTTATTACAGAAACGTGTAAGGCAGACCCAGAGTAAGAGACTTCCTAGTGGCTGGCCAGAGAAAATGTTTCTTATCAGGCTTCATCTTTGCCAGTAGGATGATGCCACTACAACACTATTTATTCCCATCCAAATTCTTCCACTATCAGAAGTCTGAGGGACAGCTAGAAGTTCCCCACATAATGCATTTTGGTATGAAGGAGAAAAGCCAAACAGCATGTTGCAACAACCACTCTCTTGTCAGCACCTTCACTTATTATATACAGCTCCTGTACAGATGTTTATTAATACTCACTAAAACATTTACTGTGAAAGTCCTATTAGATCTTGATACAAGGAAGAGCTGAAACAATGAATATGGGCTTGGCATATGGTCCCAATTTTCAGGTCATAAAAAGCCTAAAGCACTCCTCAACTATCTAATTTACACAAAATAAAAGCCTTCTATTTCCTAAAAAAAAAGTATAAATGTTTCTTCCCGAGAAAGAGTTCTGAATGACGATACTACAGAAGATCTGCCAAAACATCCCTCCCCTTGTCCAGTTTCACAGAAATATACACTAAGTTCTGAGCACCATGTACTTTCAGCAAAGGAAACAGATGAATGACGCATTTAGGCATGGCAACACCAATAGTCTTTTCCTCTGGAATGCAACTGTTATGGTGCTAAGAAAGACTCTTATTTGTCTAAGAGCAGTTAACAAGGTTATTTTTTATAAATACTTAAAAATAAAAACAAGGCACATAAGCACTAGTGCTGTGATGCCATCATATCCAAAACTCTAGCCAGGCAGCGCTGTGAAAGCCCCATGCCTCAACTAAAACCTTCAATCCCACCTGAACCTCCACTGTTCAGAAGACCCCCGAGGTGCAAGACCAGTTTGCACTCCCTAAAAAGTGTTTCTTGAAAACACATGCAAGTTAAATTTGTCTCACCAGAAGTTGTACACAATGCACTAAACACTACAGCTGGAACAGTCTGATAGATTAAGCATTTTAGGATGAAAATAGAACTTGATTACTTGATGTGGCTCACAGAGTTTAGTTTTATGTGAAAAATCTGATCATTAACCAAGAAATTTAAAAGTAGTAATTTTGTGTATTAAGGATATGCAGCATCAGTGAAACACAATGAGAACAGAGCAACGTGATTCTTACTGCACATAATTTCCCCAGGTAGTCCTTTTGCTGAAGCAGTTCTTCATCCACTAAATGGAACAACAGAAGGGGACAGCCAGGGGCTCCAATTTAGGGTAAGCTCTAATCTGCCTTATGGGAGCAGCTAAAGGACCTATGGAAAAATGTTTGTTTAACAGTAATTTGTCTCAACTATAAATGGAAGCAGAACAGAACTGACATAGTCCCACAATGACAGCTTGTGCTGAACAATAACAGGATACTTGCATTAACAGAGTTGTGCTCTATTTAGGAAGCAAAAACAAGTGACTATACCAAACTCAATTGGTACAAACATTTATTTCTGCAAGATGCCCTTCAAATGTCTTGCTGAAGGCATCATTAGGGGATATGCTGGCCTCTAAAGAGAGGAAGTTTTAATGCCTGAGGAAACACCTGTATATATGAAACTTTAAGTTCATTTCATTAGGTCATTTTGCTAAGTTGCTTTAGGTTAAAATAACTCTTGTATCAGCTTTCCAGACTGGTGCAGTATGTCTAGATGCAAAGTGAATCTTTGGAAACTCGCCCTTAGGGAAANAAAAAAAAAAAAAAAAAAAAAAAAAGGGCAACAACTATTCTCATCTTGTAAATCCTAATCACAGTGTTTGGCTACCTGTCCAACAGGAGGCTACCAGTCGCCCAGCAGGTGACTGACTTCAATCCACAGTTTAAGAGTGGAAAAGCCTACAGTAATCTTTCCATTACAAAAAAAGTAACCTAAAATGAAAGTACTTCTACTTTTTCTTGTTCCATGGATAAGCCCCAAGGTACAGTTAATTCTTTTAAGAAGTACGCTACAACATCAGTGAAGTTAAAGCAAAACAGACACTCGAAGCCCTTCTCCCTTGCCTTAATGATGAAAGATGTAAGGGTGGTATCACAAATGACATGTCACAGCTCACCTATGGGGCTTTTCTTCCTTGTCCAAATTCTACTCTGAGGAGCTCAAAGACCATTCTAAAGCTGGCATAAGACATGCTCACAACAGGAAGACAACTTATTGTAGAGTCCTGTAATATTCTAGTCCCACACAACATTTACAATTCTTTTTAGTTACCCATTGCTTTGGTTTGGATCCTCAGTATTTGCGCTAAGAGAAAAAAAAACAGGAAAAGCAAGCAACCGATGCCAGAGAAAGACCAGCAACCAGAACCAAGGTAAAACACAGTTATGAAGTGCTTGAGAACGGCCAGAAATGTACATGAAACAATCAAGATCACTGAAGAAAAGAGTAAGCCACCTTATGACGCAGATGAGCAAAGTCTCTTCCACAAAGTCTCTTTTCATCAACTAAAAAATAAACTTACAAGAAAATCTGCGATAATGAGGTGAACATTAGTTTACAGAAGTTTGGAAGAAATCTGTCAATCCATGAATATCAGCAATAGACTAAATACCTACTTATTATCACAATCCGTTAAGAAATAAAATAAATCAAAAAAGTGCCTGAAGAAATCTGTTGAAGTAATCCTTCAAGTGAATACTTAAGAGGGAAGAGCAAAATTCTGCTTTGAATTCTATGTGTAAGTTTCTGAGTTAAACTACAGCACAACAGTATCTGAAGTGTAATCTATATACAACACACAAAGGTATACATTTTTCTTTAAAGATTATTTCATTGATGATTTAAAGTACAAACTACTTGAAATTAACTAAAATTAGAATAAAACAAGAATAAAACTTCCACTTCAGAGACACAGAAATAAAAGGAAGTCTCCTCTTGTGAAAAATAGGAACATTAAATAAAACCTCAAACAACTGTTTTAAGAGGTACTGATACAGCCTCTTCCATATTCTTCCTACTGGGGGGAAAAAATGGTACATTGCAACACTAATAAATACAATCAGTTCTCTAAGACTCAATATAACTTTTTACCTTCGTGGTAGAAGTCTACCTCCAGGTGCAATTCACATGCTTTTAGCAGTAAGATCCAACACCACTCCCAGTGTCTTGAAGCTGTATTAGGTACACCAATTCATTCAGCTACACATCTTCCATCAGATAACACAGAAGGCACAATGGAAACAGAGCTAAGATAAACACAAGACAAAAATCTGAAATCAACTTCTTTGTGGAAAAGCCAGTGTTAGCATTAATACTTTTCTTAATCATTCAAAGAGCTTTTGCTGACCCTCAGAAAGAATCAGACTGACGCACATCTCAGTTACAAACCAGAAATCACACTAAGAGTAGAACCCAAAACATGTATCCATCAACTCGTTTAATTCAGGTATTAAAATTTATTCTACTGGGCCAGTACATTATGTGTACATACAATTCAGAAAACAAATCACAAAGCTAATATGGATGTCTGACCATGGGCTGAACTGACCCCATAATGGAGACCACAAGCTTGGTTAAAGGCCATCAGAGGACCAGAGGTCCAGAGCACTGTAGCTGTACTTCAGAGCTCAAAAATCTTTCTTAGTGCTTCCAAACCAGGATTCAAAAGTCCTGTGAAAAGATTAAGGCATCCTACATTGTCATCCTGGCAGGAAGGGGGGTGGTGTGTGTGTTGGATCTTTGAAGGAATACTTTAATAAGACTAAGCACGAATCAAAGAGGCCCAGTAAACAGGGGAGAAAACCCCACATACTGGACTAGTTAGGAAAAATCACCTACCCACTGAAAAAATTCAGTCTGAAATTTTCTCGTGGGGAATAGTAGCTAAATGCTGTTAATTAAGAATATGGGAAAAAAATCATATACCACATTTTTTCCACCACAAAAGGCTCTACCCAACTGCCAGAAGAATTCAAAGGCTTGTGTTGTTTCACAGGCTGATAATATTCACACAAAACAAGTTTTCCTAATGCATTTATTAATGCTAACTGGGAATCCCATAGCTAAAGGAGTTTTAATGATTCATTTACTAATGGAGAGACCAGAATTTGTACACACTGCAAAGGTAAACAAATACATCTGCCAAGCGTCTTCTTTCCTCCTGAGCCTCAGCTAGCACAATTAATCAGAATCTGATGATTGTTCTGCATAAGGAATGTGTCATTTGTCTGACAGATGAAAGTTGAAGGGGAGAGAAGAAAACCACACTTAAACATTTCAACTCCTTCTTTCAGAAATGATGATCTGATATCCACGAACTCAAAAACAGCTGACAACATAAACGTAACAGCTAGAATTCAGCATTTTATAAATGCTGAATTGTGTAAAACACAGTTGAAACTGGCATACTTCAAGAAATATGCACACAATAGTTACACATACGTATGCCTTTTACTGAACTAGTTTTTTTGATTAGCATTATTATCATTATGCAAAAGTGAAACTTTCATTTTCTGGACAAATAGGCCGAGTTCACATGCAATTAAAAATAAAAAAGTGCTTTCTCAGCTTTCTGAAAGCTTGACGTACAAGCATTTAAATGTTTACAGTTAAATAAGTACCAGATTTTGTAAACTGTTAAGTAATGTTACACAGCCGTCATTTCTAACCATTCAAGTGAATTCTGTTAGCTGGGCAATTCAGAATTTTATTTCAGTCTGACCTGGATATTTAACTAAAAACTTTCTTTTCCAATGCATTTAATAAGAAACACTTAATTAAGATACTGAAATGTGGTTCTTCGACTAACAAAAAAGTTATTTAAAAAAAAGCCAATGGGGGAAATTATTTTAAAAAATGAATTTATGTTTAGTTTTGTCTCCAGAATTAAACCCCGCAAGACGTGTTTCCCCAAACTGCCCTTAATAAAATAATGCTATCCTTGATAATAGTTGAGATTAAGCACTAATCAGTACCAATGCCAATTACAGTATTTTAACAGAAACAAGATTTGTTGTGCTCCTCATGGAGAAACACAGGCACACATTCAATAAGCAACCACAAGGGCATGAACGCTTCAAATTTTGATTTCTCTGCTCAGCAGTAACAGCATTCTACTACTGCCCCTTTGGCATACCCCTGTAATTCCATTCCACTACTATCCCTCTGGCAAAGCCCCACTTCTTTCTGTCAAGAGGCAGTACTGGAGCAGAAGGAGAAGGGCAGAAGGGCGCCTTCCCTTTGCCAGCCATCACCTTTTCAGCTAACTAACATGCACGCTGGCTTCCACAGAGTTTGTTACCAATTCTTCCCTATCTTTGGAACGTGCGCCTGCAGTAGCTGCTGTGTGTGTACAGCAAACTGCCAGGTGGAAAACTCCCAGCTTTGCAAAAGGAAATGTGCAAGGAAAACACTCGGCAGGACGCGGGCTATTCCCACTGCTTGTCCCCCACTGCCTTCACAGCCGAGATGCAGTATCCCCGCAAACTCCTCCACTCCTCCGACCCACCGCCTCCGGGGTGGGCAACAGACCAGAGAGAGGTCAACTAGAAACTCTCAGGGGGGAGGGTGCGAACGGTGCCCCCGGGGTGCGCCGGAGGCCCGGGAGCTGCTCGCGCTCCTCTCCCTGTGCCAGGTCTCCCGGTGCCCCGCAAGTCCAAGTGCCGGAGTTCTCAGGCCCCCAGCCCGATGCCGCTGCCAGGCGGCGGGAGCGCGGCGCCGGCCGAGGGGCCCCCGCGGCCCACCCGGGCTGGCGGAGGGCGGCAGCTCCTCCCCGCACACCGCGTCCG
>VZRQ01000111.1:283018-363757 GCA_013397975.1 Machaerirhynchus nigripectus | reverse complement strand
CAGCTGCTGCAGCAGCAGCACAAGGTACAACATTATACGTATGTACAATTCCGTGGGCTTCACACCCATGGAAATGGAAGAGTGCGAGGCGAAGAATGAATTATCGGGGCGTTTCAGTAGGGTCGTGCTGCTGAGCACTGATTCACTTGCCAAAATGACAAAACCCTGTTTCCGTGCTGTAAGATACAGATTTACCTTCTTTTCGCTCCCCCGCCATTTGAAACAGAAGCCGCCTCAGAATCTGCCCAGAAGCCCCCAGCTTTTCCTTCTTGTCATGGCCTGTTCTGCCTTTAGCTGCGGTCAGCCCCGGGCTTCTTGGGCGCCGGCGTCCAGCAGCCGCAGCCCTGGGCCGCCTCCGGCCGACCTGTATCGCCCACCTGTCCCTGAGTTCGGCTTCTCCGTCTCCTTTTGCTACCGACCTTCATGCCGTCTTCCACGGGATTCCCTCCTTTTGCAACCTTATCGTAGCTGCCGCCCTCTCCCAGAGCCTGCTCGCTGCACCTGACCTCCACTTCTGGCTCAATTCCGAATCTCCTCTGGCACGTTTCAGAATTCTCTGCATATATTATTATTACATTGGGTTTAAATCGTGTGTCTTTTTTTTCCTAGTTAATCATTCGTACTGTCTTGTGTCGTCTCAGAATTCTGTGGAACTGGAGCTGATCCTGTGCTTATAGTGTTTCTTACATTAAGCTGGTATGAAACCTGAAAACTTACTCTGGAAAAAGTTACTAATCACCCAGCCTGCATTTAGCATGTGCAAAGACAGTAAAATGAATAAAATGCACCATGCTTTTCCTGTGGGATTTGCAGTGTACCATCAGTTAAAAGCTTGCACGTATACTTACCTTTATTTATGTGCATAGTTCCATTTAAGTCAATAGGACTACTTCCAGTACATCAAATTAAAAGTAAATACAAGTCATTCCATGGTGAGATACTTAATCTGAAATAACAGAATAGGCAATTACAACAAACAGGGAGGGGAAGTGGAAAATAGGGGTAACAGCAATGAGATTATACTGGAATTTTGGCATGTTGTGTACAAACCACGGCAGGTCCCTCTTTGCTTGTAAAAGCCAGTGGCTAGGTGAGTTGTTCAGGCTGCAGTACTGCAAACACATACCTGTCGCTTAGGGTGTGTAAGCAGTGCCATTGTGTTCAGCTGGATAAGATCCACAGAAGTTTATTACACACAATAACTTGTGGAGTAAAGTCTTGGACACTTTGTTGTGTATGGGACTTGATACAGAAAAAGGGAATTGGAGAAAGGCAAGGAGAAAAAGACAAGAATGGAGGTGTGTGAGGGTAAGAAAATTAAGAGAGAAACAAAAAGATTAGCATATAGAATAGCGTGATAGGATATTGAACAAATTTTGGAATAGGAACAGCAAACCATTCTACCAGCTCAAATGTGCAGCTAACAACAAAAATCAGCCAGCAAAGCAATGATGTATTACTTTCTAAATGTCCAGAGGGATTCAGCAAATCAGTATAAATGTTCTGAAATGTCTTGGCTAATGCTGGAGAGTAGGAGGGGAACAGAGCCCAGGTGTTTTAAAATTCTGCACTGAGACATTGAGCAGTCACTCTGGTGGTCAGATGGTTTCTCCTTGAGGCTGATGAGGGACAAAGCAAACCTCCAGCCAGCCACCCTCCTGAGAGCTTGGCAGTAGAGAGCCTGCGGCCAAGTAGGTGCTTTTCATCAGAAGTATTCAAAATAGTCAATTAACCCAATACACTAAGCATAGGGAAGAAAGAAAACCTTTTCTGCACAAGCAGTAAACAAAAACTGACAGTTGTTTGTTTGCTTGCTTGCTAGCTTATTATTATAGAACAAGATGACAAAGAGGTATTAAGGAAAAGTAGGGGCTACTCAAACTCTTTAGCACAGAGGAAATACCTTATGCACACTGCATTTGGTGAGACATACAAGATTTAAGAATGCAAATTAGCCTGTCTTTCCAAAACACTTTCTGAAGAACATCTAGGATTTAACCTTTGTGGGTATGTAATTCAGTTGCTGGCAGAAAAGTACGAAGTATTATATCACAATACAAAAATACTGCCCTCCAAGCAAAGCATCTGGTATGTTCTAAGGAGGCATAAGCACACACTACATGCTGTCAAACGTGGAAGGATAAAAATCAGCATGAAGAGGTGAGCACAGAGGGCTGAGGAAGCAAAGTGCTTTTTCTCTCTGTGTTAAGGAATGTAGAAAAGGGTATGAGATGGACAACCTCATCTCAACTTTATATATCCTTCTCATAATCTCTGCTTATCTGGACTGCTGGCCTCAGTGTAATTTCAGTATTTTCATATGAAACACTGCTATCTCTTATGGTAGTGTAAAATCAGCGCCTTGGGCCAGAATTTGATGTGTTGGTGGTCTTTTCTTTAAACTTATGTTTGAAGAGTATCAAATAAGATGGGTAAATGTTTCCATGTCTCTGATCCCACATCTGAAATCTTTTGAAATCTCCCTTTGAAATCTTTTATCTGAATATTCAACCATCATCTTCAACATAAAAGTGGCAAAGCCAAACTCTATTTTTGTATAGGTAATTTCATGTTTCCTGCAGGCTCTGTCATCATCTGGTCTCCAGTCCATCATTTTAAGGGAAAAACCTGTCCTCAGACCTTCCCCTTTTGACACACACATTTGTGTCCTTGCTCTTTCTTTCATCTTGTTCTGAAGAACGCCCTTTGTTGGAAGAGTCACCATTCTCCTACATTTTCCAGCTCAACTGTCTCGCCAATTTATTTTTTTTTCCTGGAGACTTTATTTTTAGCACCCCTGATTTTACTGATCTGTCTTATAGTGTTGCCCCACAGATGGCTGCATTTGCACAAAAAGCATTGCAGAAGATTGATGTGGCAGCAGGAACAAGTGGCAGAGGGAAGGAAGAGAACTGTCTAGATCAATTTTGCTGTCGGAAAAAATGTAGTATGGAAATGCATTCTGACTTGCAACTAAAGAAGAAAGGATAAAAGCCTTTGATAAATTAAAATATCTGCAGTAAGCATGGATAGCAAAACAGAGATCAGGCATGCAAAACTAGGAAACATTAATAAATACCACTATATAACTGATAAATGTTATATATAAATACAGCTAAGAGACAAGTTTCACAGGACAGGAATAAGTGTTGAATACCATCAGGTTTCTGTTTGCCCATTGTGAAAGATTATTTGCCATGCACTGATTGTCATCAATTGTATTGAGTGCAGTAGATTAAAAAAAAAATTAATACCTGTGTACTATGAAGACAAGGCTAGGATAATGGATTAGTGACAAATAGAGCTATCTAATATAGATGCAATCTCACTGATCCAAGTTACAAAGTGGCAAGATACCAGTAAATAATGTGCAAGCTGAGAACTTTCCAAATTTTTTGGCATGTCATACAACATTAAAGATGAAGGCTTCCATATCCATTTAAAACATCTCAGGTATCTTAGAATCACATCATCTGATCTAATCAGTTTCTGTAGTAGTCAATAAGAAAAAGTAAAAATAGAATATTTATAATATATAGAACTGCAGTCTCTAGAACATGTCTACTGCAAGGAAGAAAATCAGTTTAAATAAATAAAATAGGTTTATTTCCAGCCCCAATGACAGAGAATAAAAACAGATTGAGAAATCTGGGTGCCTGAATCCAAAAAGTGCTCCTAAACACATATAAGATGTCACTCAATTTACAAGACTCCAAAAGTCTGCAAAAGACTTCTATATGAGCTTAACATTTCTCAAATGCTTAAAACTCTACTCCTAGATATAATATTTAAGCTTTGGAGATAAGGAGTTGCAAGATACAAAAATGATACCTGTGTATTTGTTTGGAGTTAGCCATTTTTAAAGGCCAGTTGGCTATCACTGTCAGTATCCTTAGGGAACTTCAATTTGTTAGAAAAATAAATGAAAATCAAGTAAGAGCAAAAAGCAGCAGACTATCGTTTCTGTTGCACAACAGTTTCCATTCTAGTCTCCTGAGCTTTCCTCCTCTGTTAGTCAGCCTGAAATTTCTGGTTTTCTGGGTTCAGAAGTTATATGCTTATTCTCTGCCCAAAGGTGAAATTGTTTCTGGAAAGCTTGAGCAAGAATGTTTTTGCTAGTTTAAGTGTGAGAACAGTGGGATAGGGGGAAATGTTGCATAAAGGTAAAAGTGCTTTAGGGTTTTCTAAATAACTTTGTCACCACAATGAAGAGATGTGAAGAGATGAAAATCATGTTGGAAATAACCCTGCTCAGGGAAGACCTATACTTTTTTTAAAGTTGGTCTCAAATGAGTCCTTCAAGCAGCATATACAGTCCATCTTTGTCAGAGCCAGGGAGCATTTAGACTTAACCTTCCCTGAGACGAAGGGCAAGTATCTGCTCAGATTGAGCTGTCCTTTGAGTCACAAACACCTCCTCCATATTTTCATGGTGACACACTGACTGCACCCTGAAGTCCTGCCCCATTACTGCCTAATTCCTCATGGGATGGCTCATTTGCAGTATATCTACAGATTCCCTCAGGAATAAACTGGGACTGGGGAGGCTGGTGAGGGAGGGGCTTGATGCCCACGGGGGACCCACTTCAGTGTGCACTGTGGCCACACTCTGCTGTTGCTGGTGCAGGACCTGCAAATGTGTCACAGCAGGCCTTTGTGGCCTTCTCTCTCTGCATGTCCTCTTGCCACAGTTACGTATCACAGGCATTTAAAAATATAAACCATCTATGTGACAATGAGGGGCCTCTGTCAGCTGTCTGGCAGAGTGTTTCTCCTCAAGAGCACCTTACAATGTCTGCTGACCTGCCTCAAGTCCATGGCCAGGAGGTCAGTGGACCTGAAGGCAGCATGTGTTTGCAGCCAGGGTACCAGCTGCCAGCCTGGACAGCAGAAGGGATTCTGGGCAGGCATGACATGACGCAACCCATGGTCACATGCTGTCATGTGTGATCATGCTGTGTGTTACATGTCCCTCATGAGCACACATTGGACAAAGACAGTGAGCAAGGTGTCCTTCTTGGCTGGACAGGGAGTGTACAACCTCTGACCCTCCTGTGGCCACAAAACCATTTTGTCAGGGAGCAGCACAGGCGAGGGACTCCCCATGGTGGCAGGGCAGGACCTGGCTGCCAGGGCCTGTCCCACCATTCCAGCCCTAAGCCAGGCAGCTGGAGGACACTGGGGCAGCCCCAGCCCTGGAAAGCCCCAGCCCTGGGTATTGGGTACCTCCCTGGGGACAGGCTGAGGCCAGGTTGGGACATGAACCCACAGGTGTGCCTGGATCAGTAAGACCCACCTTCGGGGCAGGGGCTGAGGGCTCCATGGGGTCCTGGGCCATGGGCAGGTACCTCAGGGTCCCAGCACATCCTTATGGAGAGATTCCATATGGCTTTGCCTCTGGCTGACTTCAAGAAGCTCTCACAGAAGCAGAGCTCTGTCCAGGAGCATTGCTGTGTGCAGTTGGATTGGTGGATGAAAAGGACAGAGGTGCTGAGGAGTGGTTGCATTTAGCCACTGCTTAGGGAACACATTTTCTCATACAATAGCTTTAAGAGCCAACAGCAAGCAACAGTAGGACACGGGACCTCTGTGCACAGAGAACTTTTCAGAAGTGTGTCATCCCCCCTGGCCTCACCAGGACAGACAAGCCATGAGACAGTTGCTTGCTCTCTGTGGGGAGCTGCAAACACAGCTCTGCCCGATTGTCTGGCAATTCCCACTTATGGTAAAACGTTCTGCAGCCCCAGCCACTGCCAAGGGCAGAGGACACGAGCAGAGTACTCTAATGCAGCCTGGCTCTCCCCAGCATTGGCAGGTGAATCCTACAACTACAGTGCTCTCCTCTATGCACTGAGGCCAGCACGGGGGTGGCCATTTCGTCATGAGCATTGTGACCATGTCTGCCTTCCTACCAACATCACCGGCAAGTTTGCTGTTTACTGTGATTGCTCTCAGCATGACCCACATAAAGCAGCAATTCTGGCCTTTACCTCTTGCCCAGAAGTCTCCTCTGTTGTCTCTGCTTCCTCAAGCTAGCCAGAACCAGGCCCTCCAGAAGTGTGAACTCTTGCTTCCTTGCATGAAGCTGACTCCGGACACAAGTTAATAACAGCAATTTTCTGTGGTCAGGAGCACCCAATACCAATACCCTCTTCACCAGTTTCCAAGACTTCAAGCCTCTTTTGCGTCACACAAAGAGGGCAGTGACTGCAGTGCTGTGAGTTTACCCAGGAATGGTACATAATTAAATTTTTGACAGAGAGCTTAAATGCTGTTTTTGATTCACAGTAGGCAGCATACCAGGACATGCCTAGATTGACCATGATGCTGTGTGACCGGAAGAGAACTGCTGGTCTCAAATGTCCTTTCCTCATGCAAGTGAAGTACCTGAAGCAGCTGAAGAGTCACATCATGTGCCCAAGAGCACAAGTGCAATCACTTCTTGTCAGGCTTGGTGCTGTGACCACTTCCCTGGGGAGCCTGCTCCAGTGCCCAGTCAGCCTCTGGGTGAAGAACCTTTTTCTAATATCCAACCTAAACCTCCCCTGACACAATGTCAGGCCATTCCCTTGACTCCTGTCACTGGGTCCACAGCAAAGAGATCAGTGCCTGCCCCGCCTCTTCCCCTCATGAGGAAGTTGGAACTGCAATGAGGTCTTCCGTCCGGGTCCTCTTCTCCAGGCTGAACAGTCCAAGTCACCTCAGCCACTCCTCATACGGCTTCCCCTCAAGGCCCTGCGTGCGGGACTTTATGTGCATTTGCATTGATGTCAAAGTGAGGAAAATGCTGTGATGTGTTTTCTTCTCCCTGCTGTCCAACAAGGTCCCCAGGAGCTGGTACTCCATCTGGCTTCATCTCTGCTGTGCTACAAGTGGAGTACTACAGCTTTTGGATGATGTGCTGACCGTGCCTCTCCTTCTCAAAAAGAAAACAGAATTTATTTTAAATATATATAACATATGTTTGAGGTCATACTTGTTAATTTCTGGAACCAGAACCAGCCTTTTTATTTTCATTCTAGAATTTGCCTACTGTCTCAAAGTAATCAAGTCAGGAATCAGAAGATTTGGCTTCTCTGAGGACTGTGTCTGCCTCAAGTTCTACAGAAGGTACTGTGTGTATTTGTGTTGCTTCCTTTTTTCCCTTTTCTTTTTCCTTGGCTTGTCTTCACAGGGTTTTTTCCCTTGATTCCTTTCTATTTTTGCATTAGATCAACTAAACACATGACACCTAAGACTACACTCACTGTGCCCCCTGCTCCACCCCCTGCATTCAGTTCTGGCCAAGATATACGGACGGAGATTTCCTCTCACCCAGATTAATGAGTCACAAAGTCTGGATGATTAGAAGGAAGGGTTAGGGTTTCACCTGCCTTATGGGAGATCATTTTCTCCTTCAGATACCATTCCTAATCCTACACTCACTGCAGATGCACTCTACTGCAAGACCTGCAGAAGTGAGTCCTCCCTGGAGACTGCAGTGCTATTCATTGCTTTATGGAAGGTGTTTCTGCACCACATTTATCCCTGAAGGGTTAGATTTGACATTTGGCACTGAAACTTGTTTAATTTTTTTGTTTGTTTGTTTCAAGTTTTGATAAAGTTTAACCACTGAGATAGTCCAGGCTTCTGCTTGAAGCAACAAAAGGGCAGCCATACTACTCAGTGGGCAGGCTCTCTGATGTTGTCGGGGGGCTTATGTATAATGCAGGATGTGTAAATGCATTTGAACCAGTTCTACTTGGGTTCAGCTGGCTGTGCAATCACAGAGCTCAGTGAAGAACGACAGCTCACCAGCCTTCCAGACTGTGAAGAGCTTGGTGTCATTGCAGCATTAGTGCTGACACTGAGTTGGTCAAGATCTTGTGATCCTAGTCTTTCCACTGCTGCTTGACTTTTCTTTTTTCTTTTTTTTTTTTTTTTTCCTTCCCTTCCCTAGGGAATACTGAGATTATGAGATTTTGTATGAAATTATTCTCTACAACAGTAACTGGCAACACACATCTCTGCTTATGTGGAGGTCTCTCTGCAATGCCAGGGCTGTGTGTTTTAAGCTTTAGGTCATCCCAGTTCACCACCTATTTATTTGTCAGGTCTGGGCCATGAAATATAGAAGCTGAAGTTATTGGTGACTGGAATTCATTATTACACCCAGGTATTTAGCTGACATATACAAAAGGTTGGATAAGTTCATGATCAAAAAGAAATTCATGTACTACAGAGCTGAAGAAGACAACAAGGAAATGATGCAATCTACTAACCTCTGACCAGGGAAGAATATGCACCTCCACACATGTATTCGGTCTTCATTGGAGAGGGGTTCCTCTGAAGCCTCTGATGTTGTCCACTACCAGACACAGGGCTCAGTGGAGTAATTACTTTAGTCATGACAACAGATACTCCAATGACATCAGTGGAAATCCTTTTCATGGGGCTGAATTACAGCTTGACAGCAGCAATCTCATGACACACTCCTTCTGATTCTGCACCTGCGTTGTGACAACTGTATTGCTTGGTTACATCAAAACAATATCACTGTCTAAGGGGAAGAAAAAATGACAATAGATTTATTTTTATGAAATCTTTGGATTCTTTGCCATCTCCTATTTGCTTTCTGTATTTTTTGAATTTTCCTTTTTGTGGGATTCTACATTTAGTGGGACAATCTTTTCACTGCATGCAATTTTCTATTGCTCTGATGTGATTGCTTTCCCATTTGCAATTTCTTTCTCTGTACTGCTAGAATTTAGAAACTAGTGTCACCATTAAGATTTTTCTAGGTTGCAACTGACAGGAGTGAAACACATCCCCATCCAAAAAGTTAGTTTAATGTAGTTATCAAAGGTTTGGAGGAATGCTGCTTATTTCAGTTTTGCTGACAAAAAAGGAAAAAATCTCACAAATTGGGTTCATATCATCTGTTTTAAGTATGTGTGAAGACTAATTTTTTAAAATTTTTTTACTTACCATGGTAAGACAAAACTTGGAGCCTGACCACCTGCAATTAGGACATGAAGGATGTACCATAGTGTTCTGAAGACTGGAGATACTTAAACAGTTTATATTCTAACACTGAAGACATAGGTTAGTGTAAACATTTTAGGCAGGTCACTTTTGTGTGACATACTGTAGCCTTATGTGAGCTAGTTTCTGAAGAAGCTGTATGAATCACCTTCTGGCTTCATCTGCATTTCTTCTTTCAGTGTAAAGAAAGCACAGATTATGATCTTAGGTTCAACCTTACAATTTGAGTAGTTAAAGTTAGGTAAGATGAATTCTGCCCTCAAATTAGCCAAATATCAGAAAAGATAACAAATATTCCTTTTTTCGTTCCTCCACAGCATTACTAAAAATCTAGGTAGTGATCCTTGCAGAATTATTTGATAAAATAAATGCTCATACTTAAAAGCAAAGTGCTATGGTTAGTCTGTGATGATAGCTTACGTAGTTTAATTTTCAAATAGACTCTTATCCCATTTCTCTGACCCTTAAACCAGTTCTACCACAGCTGGAGGATTCTGTCAGCCAGATCACAACAGGCAACTAGAGGGAAGCCGTGAGGGAATCTCTTCACAAGGATTTCTTTTCTTTCTGTGCAGAGATGTCAGCTAGCTGGTTGGTAGTTTTTATGCCTCTTTATTCCATGTGAAACCTTGATTTAATGCTTCTGCAGTACCAGAGATGTGTAAGGGTCAAGCCACAGGACTTGTACAGCCAGGTCCCTCAGCCACTGAGAGTGCCGCATGTGGGCTTAAAGTATGTCAGGACTAAGGGAGGGTTAGAATGAGAAATTACAAAATCATAGGTCTTTGCACCATACTGAACTGTCATTTTCATGCTTTTCATAGAATCACCCTCAATAATGATAGGTTAGGAAGAGTCCAGAGAGGAGAGAGTTAACATCCTCTCAGTGCTGTGCCCGTGACGGCCTGCTTTCTTTTTGTCTAACTGCTAAGCAAAATACAAGTTGCATAAATAGAAACACTCAATATAGACTACAGAAGATTATTTTAGCACCGTATGAAGACATGATGCCAGTGAATCTGTTATTTGAATATATATTTTTGTTGCAAGATCTAGTGTTCTGTTTTACACATAGGCACACACACGTAACAAGAGCAATGAGGCTGTCAGTTCTGGCCATCTCAATAGTGTTGCAGAATTCTGAAGAAGATGACAAAACACTGCATTCAGTTGAGAAATCAATTTAAGAAGATTGCTTAGAGAAAATAGATTGTTATCTATAGAAAAGGGAAGTTAAGGGCAAGTGGAACTTCACCAAAGTATGCTCTTGTGTTGGAGAAAAGAGAGAAGTTCTATGCCACAAATGAAGTTGAGCTTAATCAAGCTGAGCAATTAAACTTGTTGAGGTAGTTTAATTGCAAGAAAAATTATTAATTATATCTAAATATTATGTTTCCTGAAACTGAAATGGATACTGGCAGAATATAAGATACTTACATACCAATATCAAAGAAATAGTCTCAATAGTTCATATATAGAATTAAGTAGCAGGGCAATAAGAAAACCATCTGTAATGTTTTAACAGGAGTTAGGCTTTGGGACACCAAATCTTTGGGTGTCCAAACTGACTAGTGCTCATATTGCTGAAAAAAAGCACCTAGATATATCTTCTGGGCATTCTCCATTTCAAAGTTCCTTTTGCCTCATCCCTATTGCCTATGAATATCTTTACATTATAATGTTTGAATTGGCAATTTTTTGGATCGATATATAAAACTGGTCATTGGTATATATCTAATCCTAGTGCCATTCTCTAGAGCCAGGTAAATGAAACACCGTTAAAAAATAGTTACATGGAAGAAAGCTCTTTCTTTCTCTTCTTTCACATGCACGGATAGGCTTGAAGGAGAGTGTTGATGACTTTTACTTTCCTTTGGGAAATATGGGGAGCTTTTCCAACTGGCTTGGCCAGAGTTTGATGGAGCACAACCCTGCCATGCACTCCTAGTTCTCTGCAGCTTGCTCACTTCCCTAACTCTTATGTACCTTCCAATTGAATGAGATTATTTTCCCTTGGTGTTTTGCAGGTTTTTCCTGTCCCTTCTTGTTTTTCAGTGGAATAATCGTGCTTACTAGTATCTTATCCAAAAGGCCAAGTCTTCAGTACGGCTTTGGAAATACTGCATGCTGTGGACTTTCATTTGCCTCTTGTTTGTACCTGCCTTTAACCTATTAATAGGAAAATTCAGAAAAAAAACCACCATAACTTAACTCATATAATACTCTACTAAATATTTTTTCCTGCTGAAACTAAAGATGTCTCAGTGTCAGTGCACAGAGCAATAGTGAGACCAATTCTTTCCAAACTGTCTAGAAATTTCTTACTGTGACCTATGGAGAGCTGCCTAGTGGTCCCCACAGACTAGTCTGATCACATGTTGCTGGCTCCTCACCTTTTCCAGCTGCTAGCTTCTAGTAAAAGCAGGGAGAAAATGGTATTCCACAGAAGTAATTAATACAGCTGCCCTAGGGGCATTATGTGAACGTGTACCAGAGAAGAGATGATTTCCACAACCCTAGAAGCAGGGGAGACAGAATTTGCAAGACAGTCTCTCTGACCTGTGATCTACCATATCGAAAACTGGACATTTGAGTGGGCTTTAAAATCCTAGTTTGATTAACCTCTTTGTAGCCTCATCTTTACGCTCATCTTCCCTACAGTTCCAATACATACAGTTCCAATACAATACTTCCCTACAGTTACAATACACTACTTTAAAGTACTTCTCCTCAAAATCTAGATCCCTGGAACGTACATGTAGGGTAAGAACCTTAGCTCCTGAGCCTAAGGATCTTATTCCATTACTCTGCCAATTCAGGCTTTTTTAATAGTGCTATTCTTAACCTAATTACTTCTCCAGTCCAGTTTGAAATTTTCTCAGTCAGTGTAGAATTCAAACAGAACTGTAGGCTGTATGAATAAGCCTAGCCAACTGGGAATTTGTTCTGACTAAAGGTCAGGTTTGGCCTCTGAAGGACTGTGTAGTAATGAGTGTTTGGTTCCCTTGAAAATTGCAATTGTATGGAAATGTCACAAGAATACACGTATCTTTATTTAAAGAACCAGGGTTTTTTTCCCCTCTGGGTTGTTTAAAGCCACATGACTGAGGTATTTTATGGTGCAGCTGTTACAGATGACTGTGACATAATCTCCTTTACAATGAAAGGGAGGCATGGAAAGTAAGAGATTTCAGGTAAGAGAAAAATCTATTGAAACTGTGCTTAGGGCTTGTCATTTACTTTTTTCAGAAGAAGACTTTGGTCAATCCTGCCTTAGCACCCAAGCGACTGCACTGCAGGCTGGAGAGCTGGGAGGTTCAGCCTGCCACCACACACAGGCCTCTGAGGGGCTGCCTGGGGCTCTGCCTCCTGATACCCCCCTCACCTCTGAGCACTGAAGCCAGGGAGAGCCCCTTTCAGGCTACAGCCCATTTCACACTACTCAGTTGGTGTCCCATACCAAATTCAAGGTCCTGTTTAATGAAATTCTCTCTGTATCTGTTTTCCTTCTCTGGAACAAATAGTGACCCCAGTATGTCCTTAGGGTTACGAGATTTATTTTAGCTAAAATAAAAGAGAAGACAGACTCAAGCATCTACTACTGGTAAGCAAGTAGCTTTTATTCCAAAAGAAAACATGATGTGAATAAGTGTGCTTCAGACAGAGGATTGTGGAGGCCAATGGATGTTCACACTCAGCATTGCATTTACTATACCCTTTTGACAATTACCACCTCTGGCATAACCCAGGGCTGCTAAGCTGATACAGAGCTGGCTTTCCCACCACAGAGGGTGGCAGTGAGGTTAAATGTACCACTGAAGGAGCTATGTACTTCTGATGCATCACTGGAGCAGAGCTGTGGGCAGCCTCAGCCTCCTCTCAGCGCTGCTCTTCCCTCTCACCCCAGCACCATTCTCTCTCCAGAGCACAAGCCCAACTTCTCACTGTTCCTGAGCAGCAGATGCTTATGATGCCAGTCCAAATGCTTGCTAACAGCATGAGCAGGTTCTATGAAACAGTCCTAGCTGCAGTAAAGGACATGGAGGGCACCTTACTGCAGTTACAGCTCCCCCTTGTAAATGGCTGAGTAAAGAGGAACCATTTGGTAAGGAAATGAAAGCAGCAGGCAGATTGCCAGGGAGAGATGTGGGGTCAGAGAGGGAGAGGTGGTGGTGTATTATATCCTAGACAGAATGTAATTGAAACTGCTGGGAAGGGAGCATGCTTCTGGTACATTGTTCTCTTCCTCCAAAACGTGGTTGTGTGGGTGCAGCAGGAGTCAGGGAACAGCTCTGCTTATTGTGTGACTATTTGTTATTTCAGCCCACCTCAGACTCAGGGTAGAATTACCTAAACACTCAATATTCACATTTTGAAATATTATTTTAATTCCAGAACCATAAAGAGTAGAGATCTTCTGGTTTTCAAAATGAAAGAGAACCATACAATAACTTGCAGACACACATAATAGCTTTTTACAAGAGGCTATAGTCAATTTTCTGTAAACAGTTAATCTGTAATGAATGTAAAAAATCTCACACCAGCATGCAAGAAAGGGAGAAAGAAGACAAAAGAAAACCTATTTACTTCTAAAGGCCTGTTGACAACTAATACAAGATCAAAATTTAGGTTTTGAAAAACAGTACATTTTACCAGGCAAAACCTAATGAAGCTGATTTTTAAACAACTTAGCACAGTTACATTGATTGCAAGAGCAATTTGGGTAATTACTTGTGGAAATGACCATAATTAGCCAGAAGTGAGCAAGAACCTTGCAAATGTTCCCATATACAAGATTTTCATCTTTCTATGAGATGTTCAGTGCTCAGTTCAATCTTTTTTCTCTAAGCAAATTAAAAGGTGTGGTGCCGTATGTTCATAAATGATGTGTCATAATCTGGATATCCAAACCCCCCAAACTTTGGGACAGTTCTGAATTGTTATGTGACAGCTGGGATTTTTTGGGAAAGACGGGTGTCCGTTGTTACAGTAGCACTGCCCAGTGACACATACAACTGCATTTTATTATGCAAATGTGGAGGGGGAGGAATCGTGCCTTTTCTATAGAAGTTCTGCCAGGCATCTTGTCAAAAAGTTAATCTCAGTATGGCAAGAAGAAAAAAGAACAATTTTAGGAAGGGTTTGATATTTTATTCATATTTAGATTAGGTCCAGAGAGATGATGAGAATGTTAATTGGTCTCCTTGAAGAGACAGACATTCCCACCAAGCAGAAAAATCATCTCAAGCAACTGGGTCTTTTTTCTCCATGATTTTTTTTTTTTTTTTTTTTTTTTTTTTTTCGTTTTTCATGTNTTTTTTTTTTTTTGCCTTTTAATCTCCCCTATGCAAAACTAAAGGGCAGCTGAAGAAAGCCAGGACAAATGGCAAGAAAATGAGCACATGAACAGAAGAGACTTCAACTGATGAAGGGATTTGTGAATAGCAGGGACAATAGTCAAAGCAGGTCCTATCCTTCTGAATAGAAATGAGTTTGCTAGGACCTTTCATAATTGTCTATGACCTATTATTGTTATCATCACAGATCTCTAGTGAAAGAGGAAAGTAGCTGATGGAAATTTATGGCAACTTTAGAGATAAAATGGTGACTGTAGAAACTTTTGCTGTTAAAAAGCAACACTGAATAGTTGTAAGAATATTCTCTGTTTAACCAAATGGTCCTGGTGATAAAGACTTCTCAGCAGAATGTTCAAAATAAGACTCTGAAGTGACTATCACCATAAAACTCAACATACTGCTGGAAGAGTTCTGTTTTTGACAAAACTCACCTCAATGCTGATCAACACAGTGGACTTTCTCTGTAAATCTCCATCCAGCTGGACAAGGTTTGTAAAACAAGTACAGTGAAATAGATTAGCTCTAAAGCTCAAATCAAGAGATTGCAAACCCGTGGGTGACTGTGCCAAAGCCCTGTTTTTCAGCTCTGACAGGCTATCTCCTAGATTGATAGCAGTTTTCCAACATTCAGTGTTATTTCAGTCGGCTATAGTACTCTTGTTTCCTCATGTTGTTCCATCTCTGTTAATGTTTATATCTGCCTTTGGACATTTTTTTCCACTGAGCACTCATCAGTGCTTCATTAGCACTGCTGCTGAACATGACGCAGGAGCCTAACCTTTTGGAGACTGTTGACTTTTCTAGGACCTGATCCCCAGCTCTGTCCCACCATGTCTGGCTTGTCCTAGTCCTGATGGTGTGAGGAAGAAGAGTAGCCATGTCATAACCTGATGTGAAATACACCCGTCTGTTATGATACCAGAGGGCAAACCAACCCCACACAAGGAGGGTGAGCAGCAAGACTACCTGCTTTTGTCATCTTGAGGTAAAGAAATTATGGACAAGAGAAGGGACCAGGCAGGGGACTTGCTGCGCTCCCTGCTCACTGCTGAGTTGGTGCAGAAAGGCATCAGTTAAAGCAGAGCAGTTTGCAGGTGCTGAGGAGGAGGGCATCTCTGGTTAGCCGGCCCTAAGCAGTGGGGGGCAGTGGCTATCTGGCCAAAAAGGCCTCCACCAAGAGACAAGCTCTTGTTCATCTGGGGCCGTGGAATGACTGCTTGTCTTTGGGGAGCTTTTTCTGCTCTTCAGCTCTCCTGCCCAATAAATTCCTGTTTGGTCAAGTCCATCTGTTTGATTTTCCTTTGCAGATAGGACATGCTGGGCATTTGGGTAGGAAGAGGATGGTTTCCCTCAGAGGCTGGCTGGAGGCTTGAGATGATGTTTCCTTGATCAGTCTGGAGAGTGAGCCTGGCAGATGGGTAGCATGATGGTAGTCTCTGAGATGGAAACATTTCCAAAAGAATTACATGTAGCAGAAGACTGAGTTTGACGGCATTACAAGCTCAAGCCAGAAATGTATCCTTGTCCTGTCCCGTCCTCTCCTTTCCTTCCCTACCCTGCTTCTTATGCTGTAGCTAACGGTACAGTTTCTGAAGAGGCAAAAAATGCAGCATTGTTGCTAGTGAGGAAGCAGTAAATATCCTTGTGAATGTCTTGGGCTGTGATGATCCACAGACCAGCATAAATTTGGGCTTAATTTGGTTCTGGCTTTTGCTGTCAGAGGAGTGAGCTCAACTAGATTTTTCCACCTCAGTAGGACATGATACCAGATGAGAATTGCCTGTCTATGGATACTACTTAAATGTATTGTAAGCTGGAATATAATACTACTATCTAAGTTTTTAAAAATGTTAATTTAAAAGACAATGCTTAGTTTGTAATTTCAGGGAGTAGATCAGAGCTTCACCTGGCCCATGACTGCGTGACTCCCATCAAGGAGCTATTATGGTACATACCAACAAAGGGGCTGGCTTCGGGGCTATGATTACTTTGGGCCCATATTATCTGTTCTTACTTTGCAAATGAAATGAGTGTGCTTGTAAAGTAAACATCTATCATGCTTTCATGAAAGACTTGGGAAGCAATGATTCCTATCTGAAGTGAGCTCCCATGTAGCTCAATTTCATATGTAGCTGTCAATAGCTCTTTTATGGGCTGCTTGGGATACATCAGATGTGTATCAGATATAATTACTGTCTTTTGTTAAAGTGCCACTGAATCTGGCACAGCTCTTTCAAACTCAGCCCCTGCACAGTCTACAGTGATCATTTTCTTCACTTGCTTTCGCAAACTTTCATGACCTGGAGAGGTTCAACTGCAGTTAGCAGCAGTAGTGTAAAATTAATTACTTTTGTATATTCCTGTGCTGTAAGCACTGGGTGCAGCTACTGTGCTGTAATATTAGATTAAACTGAGTACATTATTAGCTTTATCAATGATTCATTACAATCTTAATGCCAACCAAAAGGACACAGAGTACCCATTTACCACTGCCTCAAGCAAACACTGCAACACATACAGGCGCTTTTTTTGGAAGAGCCTTTATCAAGGAATATAAAGTAGCAGAAATTTCCTGAGTTCAGTACATGTGTTTCAAGTATATTATGTCAGAAATAGGAAAAGAGCCCCCTGCTTTTAACTTCAGACTTAAGGCAAGGTGCTCAAGATGAGACTCAGAGCCATGTGTTCCAGGCAGCCAGGATTAATACAAAATCTGTGTGAGAGCAGACAACTGCAGAGTAAGAGCTAGACCATTTGTAACACTGAAGGACAATTTTGCTCATGTCAGTCTGTGGGAAGGCTGGAGCAACTGAATGCAACTGTGAATTAAGCTTGAATGAAAAAAAGAGACTCACAGGCATGTGGCATGTGAGTGATTGCCTCCTCTCAGCCATCCCTTCTTGTCTTTCCCCATGTTTTGGAAGGTGTTGTCTCCTTAATTCATTGGTCCATTCATTTCCTCTACTGAAAAGTTGTTTTTCTTACACTCATCCTTTCATAGCAGGCACTGAAGGAAGGGTGGGCACTTGGAGTGCTATTAATATGTAGAAAAATGCTAACTAATAACAGCATAAGGAGAAAAAGGGAATTTTTCTTTTTGTCTTCCTTTACCTTTTGGGCCAGAATGAGAAGGGTCATTCTGAAGAACAGACTTTAGCTGGTACAGATGTAATGCACAATGTCAAAGCTTCCCAGTCTTTTTGAAAGCTGAGTAATTGGCCTGTGATATGCACACTTGTCAACAACCATATATTCACCACCATGGGCTTGAACCAAATCCTACTACACCCAGTTTGCCACTGGTATAACCACTGATTTCAGTTAAATTAGTCTTTATTTACACTGGTGAGAATGAAGAAAGGCAGGTTTGCTAAGAGCAGCAGATCACAGAAACCAGTGTTTTTCTTCAAGGGAGGCATTAGTCACCACTGCAAACACTTTGATTTGTTAGTCTGTACACAGCACAAGCAGGCTTTCAAGAAGGCAGAAGAGTATTTGCGTGGATTTCATGGGATGTTCGGCACTCTTGGAAGAGTTGTGTTGGTTTTTGGTAAGGTTGGTTAAAATAGGCAATTGCCTGCTTCAAAAATCAGTGGAACTCCAGAAACAAACCCTACTAAGGGTTAGAAGCCAGAGTTGCTCTGTGTGAGACTGACAAGTATTTCCTTTACCTGTGTCTCAAGAACAGCCCACAGTTGTTTACAGGGCATCTCTATTAGTACCTGAAGGATGGGAGCAGTGCCATGTGGCTCAATACTCGTGTATGATTACTATTACTCACTGGTAGGTATTTGAATGTGCCTTATAGAGCTCAAAGTCCTTCCAAGAAAACAAATAGTTATTAATGATAACAACTAGATTACTGGAGCCTTTGGAGCCCTGCTGGGATTCTCTGACCCAGGACCAGGAGACTCAGTAAACCATGAGTAAGAAAATTAAACTCCCGGTGATTAGGTTTCATTTTACTGGAGATAAATCTGTATTTCTACTGGAAAACATTTAGGGTTTAATGACTCAAAAATAGCTGAAAACTACTGAGTACCACTTTTGCCATTTGCAGATAGATGACAGTAAATGACATTATATAAATGAAAAATCGAAATCATCAGATTCACATATTTAGCATTTGAATGTTTCCAAGGATGGGGAGTCTACAACCTCCCTGATCAACCTGCACCAGTGCTCAGTCACCCTCACAGTGAAAAAGTATTTTCTTATGTTAAAACTCATACATTAAATCTCAATTTTCATGTGATGCACATAAAAATAATTTTGGAAAGTAAAAATATCAGATTTTGCTCTCTGCTTCAAACTGAGTAAGCAAAATGGGCAATGTCTACAAAAGACAAGTAAATAGAAGGAATTGAAAAATAATTTCCCATGAGAATGCTTCTTCTTTCAGCCAAATCTAATTAGAAAGGTAATTTCCTAGAAGCTTTCAAAAATTTTCCCATTCCTTTCACAAACATTTTTTCAGTTTCACTGCACATTATGCATGGAGCATGTCCCTGAAGAAATCTGGAAGGCCTTGTTGTTGATATGCCTCTCACAGCTTGCTGATGCTATGACACCAGCAGGAAAACCAGCCACTGTGTGTTATCTGGGCTGCAAGGCAGCTGGGAAAGGCAGTGCTCTCTTACATACTCAAGATATAAATAAATAAATAAATAAATAAGTAAGTATGTATGTGTGTATGTATGTATACACATGTATATACATACACATACATAGTTCTGCAAATACTCTATGCATATACATATATTAAAAATGCTGAGTATTTAAATCAGTACATATGTAACATAAATATAGAGATGCACTCTTGTGTATGTGTGTGTATCTGTATACACACCACGATATGTGTTTAAGCTTTATTTCTCCTTTATTCCCTTCCTCCTATACTAGTCTCCTTAGATTGTAAGCTTTGTGGATCAGATGCTATGCCTGTACTGGTGCATCTCATCTTGAGGGGGAAATGAGGGTAATCCTGTAATAAAAATAACAGAATCACACACAGATATCAATTTATAACTCAAAATCTGTGTTCAAAGAGCATTAAGACTGCAAAGTCAAGCAGATAGAGATTGGAAAGACCAAGACCAGGGAGTCCTTTGCCACTTTAATTCAGTCCCTTTGCATCTGCTAATTATCTGATCATATATTCTGGTTTTAGCTTTTTCATCACCTCATTCAGTGTTTGAAATGTGCAGTTCTAACTTATTGAGCAATGAGGCAAAATTGGTTTTCCCATGACTGTTCCACAGGTGAATTTACATCCTAGTTGCTGCATGCTGTTCAAACACTGCTACTGGACAGAAATGGTTGTTTCCACTCTTCTCTAGAGGTGATGTCCATAGCTAATGACAAACTGAGCTAGACTAAGGCAAGGTAGTTTTGATTTGGCAAAACTGAGATAGATGAAAGTGAAAAATTAAAAAACTTGGGGGATGCAATTTGAGATATACCTATTTTTTCACAGTATTTGTCACCAAATAATACTTCTAATTTCAAAGCTTAGCTCCTGAAGCTGAGTTTGATGCTCAGCAGTTCTGAAAAATGAGCCCAGAGAGCACCAAGCCACCTTTAACTGCAGATCACAGCCCAAGCCACTGAGCCATCTGAATCCAGATATGAACTTCTGTGGTTATGTTCAATACCCAAGAAGTAGAGGAGAGCTCTCCAAGATGTGGTGTGGGTCCCAACACATTCTGTGGTGAGAAACACTGATTCTGTGCTGCTTCAGGTCTGCACACATCAACAGCATCCACAAATGGAGTTTTGGAATGAATTAAATATGAAAATGAATAATGCACCTTGTGCACCACTCACAAAGAGACCTAGTTTGAGACCACATTTAATTTCATACTCCTCTTAAATATTACATTGTCATTGCACTACAGAATGATTAAAAAAAAAAAAGCCATCCCAGGCTACGTCCTGAGACAAGCAGCGGAGGTTTTGGTAGCCAGGCAGGGAGAATCGGGAACATCGGCCTTTGGGAAGGTTGCAGGAGCACTGAGAGCTACAGAACAGATGAGCTGTCTGCATATTTCATGGAAGTCATCCCCTTTGACACCATTCTTCACCATCATTAAGTTTCAAAGTCAGTCTTGGGTGTATTTCTTTGGGGCTGCCATTTCCCATAAAGATTCTCCAGCTTTTCACAGCCTCTGACATACTTGCATCTGTTTGCACTCACTTTGGGCTTGGAAACATTTCTCAAGGGAAGGGGCAAGTCAGGTGAATTTTTCTAAAAGAAGAGGTAGATTTCTTGAGCACAATTTTTTGGTATTCAGGAAAAGTACGGTTTGTAAGAAATTTGTCTCCTTTCGAGTTTTTGGGATGACTTTTTTCCATGGGCTATGTGACTCTAGTGTCTGCTCTGTGCGTGGTCTTCCCAGCTCATCTGGCACAGCCAGATTTTGTGCGTGACTCCAAGAGCCTCTGCATGTCTTGTGACCTTTGAGTTCATGTCCATGCACAGAGCAGCCCCAAGCTGCTGTGTGCTGCCTCAGCTCCAGCCTGGAAGGACTACCTGAGGTGCAGCGCCTGCTGAAGAGAAACACTGACGCTGTTTTTGGGAACTACCAACAACCACCCCATAAGTTTTCCTGTTTGTAATTCACAGAAGAGATGTAAGCTGTATCTGGATGATATCCCATGCCTGTACCTTTCTGGTACCTTTCAGTCCCATTTGACAATACAGGCAAAGAGAGGGAGATGTAGGTATCAGTGTCACAGGGCTTGCTCTCTTTTTGCCTCTTTTGGATCACCTGTGGGCCACGGAGCTGGTGCTGCAGCCAAATGCTCACCAGGGATGGGGAAGGCAGACGTCTGAAAGTGCAGAAGATTTCTGGGGAAGGAGTGTGCAGGTGACCATGTGAGTGACCAGGGATGCGCAGGACCGAAAGGCTCGGATGTGTGGCAGAGAGGAGATGAGGGAGGACAGAGTCCTTGGCATGGGGCAGGCTGTGAAAGATGTTAAGCAGGGGGTCCACTCTAGGAAAGTGGCAACTGAGGAGTTTTGGAAGGAGTCAAGGGGCAGACCAAGACCAACAGCTATAGCTGCAGGAGCAGTAAGGTGTATGTATAGCTCAATGCTTAAGGCCGAGGAACAAGATTGCCAGGCCATTCAAAGGCTTTTCAGGGACACATGATAACCTCGGGGGCTCTGACATTGATAAACCAGCTCACATACACAGGCAGAGGGCTGGACAGGCTGGCCACCATGTGGTATGCAGTGTCATGGGGCTGGGGAGCAAGGGGAATGTGAGACTATCCCCTCTTGTCCTGTCTGAAAATTCATACTGGGAATTAAGATTCAGTGTTTGTTGCAGTCACGAGCTCAGCTTGATCATCCCAGGAGCCCCTTCAAGCCCTTTTTCTCTAGCCTGGGCATGTATATTGCTGTACAACGCATCATCTGAGGGCATTTGGTTCATACAGCAAGCACAGCATCCCTCCTGAGTCCAGACATGGGACTGCCCTCTAAGTATGCCCTTTTTGTGCCTTTTGCTGAAGCACATGTGTGGAAGGAGGTACACAGTCATCCCATGTACAAGCCTTCACCTTTCTGATGCCTGTACACTGGTTCTCATGACCAGGATCTGCACTGGAGCTAGTTCTCTTGACTATCAACAAGCTTCTGTTGGCTTTAAGAAGAGCAGGAGTGGATGGAAGAATCTGTACAAAATCTGATTTCAGGTAAGAGGGATTTATATAACATACCACCAATTAGAAATAATTCATCTAAATGTGAAAATTAAAATATATTCAAGAAAACAATAGGAGGGAAGCAACTGACTTGAGCCTGGACTTTTCTTCTATACTTTTCATTTGTCTATGGTTTAGAGAAAACAACCCCTCTTACCGGAGTTATCTGACTCCACAGGCACTGCAGTACATCACTACACATTTTTTTCTACCATGTCTGGTAAGGTAGTGGAAATCTGTTACCTAGGTTTCAGGTACAAGCCAGAAACATGACATTTAGTCCCCTGCTCCTCCCATTTGTTGTGTGTTAGATCAATGGTGTGGACCACTGTGAATTAATTGCTATTCCCTTTTATGTACTCTAGCTGGCTACAGCTGCTCGAGACACTTCTAAATATCCCAACAACTCCAGTATTGTTTGCTGACACTTTCTAAATTCTCTGCTTGGCATCTGGTTGTCGTGATAGCATCAAATGCCCCGTTTCACTTGGAGGCAGCCAGAGGCTTTGGTTAAGGGCCTGTGCAGGTGTTGCGGAAACAATCCAGGGCAATTTGAGTAGCATCTAAAAGCCATACTGTTTATTCTTCTGTTCACATGGGCTGCTTATCACAGCCACCTGGAAAATTCCACACATGCAGTTACCCCAAAACGGGGCTTTGTGATAGTGCAAGAAAAATGGCTATTTCATCTGATTGATTAGCGGTAAGTCACCAGTAGGTAAAGCATTTTTGGTGTAGAGTATGAAGGCAGAAAGACGAGAGGGAGTTTCAAATGTAAAGGGAAGATTTGTTGATATGAAAGATTAGCCCAAATTTCTGCTGTTGGTGGCCAGAAACCTGCTCCCTTGCCGTGGCCTCAGCTCCCACCGTCAGCTTAGGCTTGTCTGGAGTTTTGTTGTATGAAAGTTACAGCTGAGTGCATTTGTGCCAGGGTTGTGTGTGTGTCAGTACCACTCGGTACACTGACAGTTTACACAGAAACACCCTCTCAGGGCTGCAGAGCGTTTGCTTTCTCTGCTGCTTTTCCTTCAGCTTGGCCAAGGTGAGAGCTCTGGCTCTGTGGAGACCCAGGGGTATGCTGGGGACAAGGAGGGTGCCTGTGCGGCTGGGAAGGGAAAGGCAGAGCACTCCTAGAGAGTGCCTGGGGCATGGTGGACCTGTGGACATCCCCAGTATCCAAGGGGGCCAAGGGTGTGCCAGGCTGAGCTGCCAGGGTCTGCCTGCTCCAACTTTTCTGTAATAACTGGAACACAAGGCAATAAAAGAGGCTGAGATTAGGGTGACGTGACCTGTTTTCTGTGCCTGAAGCTTCATGTGGGGTCACTATCTCAAAAACAGCATAAGCAAGACACCATGAGCCAGGAAAGTAAGAGCTCTTCCCTGTGCCTTGCTTTCTTCTGAGGTACAGGCAAGGTCCTCTTCACCTGTACCACATCACCTCTCAGTTCTGCTGAGATGCTTTGGGGTGGCTGAAAGGGCACTGTGACACCTGTCCTGCCCTTCACCAACTCTCATTGCTGGAGCAGTGCAGTACTCTATGCAGCCTTTTCCTTCTTCCTCCACCTCAGTCTCCAGCCTTTTCTTGTGCAAATATGTGTAGGGCTGTAGTCTGAGTGGCAGGAGTTGTATGGCCATTCCTGCGTGACCTGGAGCATATATGCCACAGCAGCTGATGCAAATAAGGAATAGGGAAGTTGTCCTTGTGATCCTGATAATGGGGTGTGCGTGGGGATTTCCTCTCCTTGCTATATCCCTGGTGCTGCACAGACAGTGTTAAAGAACTAATTTCTTTAAGGACACACACCACCAAGACTCAGAGACAGTTCAGCTAGATAGATGTTCAGGCTGAAAAACAGTGTACCAGGGAATCTAATGCAACACATTAATGTAGTGAAATCACAGGTATCTCTGGAAGTTATCCCAAAACCATTTGGATGTCATAAGAGGGTGATTTCCCTGAAGATATTCCAAACCCTCCCACAGTGACTGGTGTGTTCATAGTAAAGCTTCCTGCGCTATCACCTAGATTTGACTTTTGCTATGCAGTGTAAAACCTTTTCACTCTGCTTGGGCTCTGCTGCTTCCTATAACATACTGTCCATTTTTACATCTGATTCAGCAGTCTCCTCCCCATGAGCTATCACATCACTATTATCTTCCTTTTTAATTGTATCTGAGATTCAATTGGCATAATTTACAACCTTATCAGTGAGATTTGTGTTCTCATTCGACCACAGTCTGTCAGAGATTGGAGGGCAGGGAATCCTTGAAAGAGTCTCAGCCCTAACGATAAATACTGAAGAGGAGAGGCATCTTTCTGTGTGACCTCTTGCTGTGTTCTGTGAGAAACAATGCCCCCAGCCTACAATAGGCTGAGTGTCTGTACCCAATGCCACAGGACCCCTTGCCTTCACTGGGTTCAGCGGGCATTACCAGAACATACACTGTGCTACACAGAGTAGTACTTAATCCCCTGTTTCAGTGCAAGGACTCAGATGCCTGTTCTTTCCCATTCTCTCTCCATTTTCCTGGTAGGGCTGAGAAATGTACCCCCAGTCAGCACCTGCCATAACATTATGAACAAGCAAGAATTCCTCTGAAGCTGCCCAGCCTCTGCTCTTGTCAACTCTCACCGGAAAAAATGCAAGAGTAGTCTGCTACCTTAGATTTCTAAAGGCATTCACAACAACATTGGAATTGTTTGTTTGTTTGTTTGTTTCAAATTTGGCAAAATCTAAAAGACCTAAAGGTTAATGGAGACTAATCTACTACAAGACTAAGAGATTGCCCACCCTCATATTGACATCTCCTATCCTGTGGATTCCTCAGGGCAGAGAATCCCTTTTCTGTGCTTTGTAAAGCAAAGCAGGCTTTTGTGGTGCTAGATATCTGCTGAGGGAAAGCACGGCTCCTGGTCTCAAAGCGTTTATCCAGGTAAGGCTTCTGCACAGCCTCCACAAACGCTTTTCAATTCCAGAAAAATATTGAGCAAGGCCTTCAGGATTTAGCCAATGAATTGTGATTCTCATAGCACACAGGGTTCCTGAGATGATCTGAACTAAAATTGTGTCAGGGAGGTCTCTCCTCCTGCTTATGTTCCTGGTGGGACAATAGTCTTAATGTTTGTAGCTCTCATATGATTGCAACTTGTTGCACAAGAAGCAATTACAGATGAAGCCTGAGCTGCCTGGCCTGTGGCTGCCTTCCTGGGTCTCGTTAGGCATCTGTGGATAACTGGATGGGTGGAATGTGCTAACAAACATATTTTCCCCACACCAGGCTTGTCCTACTGCTTGCTAACACCAGTCACATGGAGTGATTTGCCCTTACCCCGGAGTGAGGGCAAATCAGGTGAGTTAGACAAAGGTCTCAAGTGTAGGATTGTCTCCAAACATCAAATGCTGAGGTGCATCTGCACCTCACCCCTGCATGGAAGAACTTGGGAAGGGAGGGAGGGCTGGAATATAAGGAGTTTTTCTATAGCTGTCCTGTGAAAGGCTGCCAATCTCTTGGAATCATTGATGTGAGGGTTATACAAATCTCTCACAAGGTGTTTGTACCAAGTAGGCACTACTAGGCTGTCCTGGAAGAGGTTGCCATTAATTTTTTTCCCTCCCTCTGATGACACATTTTCTAAACCACAAAGCTGCTTTGATCTGGACAACATTAAGAGTCCTGCTGTGCTGTGGGTTTTCCCTGTAAACCTCTTGGCAATTATGCACACTGGCAGCTATGCCTCCCCTGGGGGCTACTGCTCAGAGGTCCTCCAAATGGGCCATGCCCTTTCATACAGCTCTGGACCTTTTTTCTTCCTGTGACCTTCATACACAGAGGTTTTGCTTGTCATTGAGCCTTGGCTGCCTTGGGTGGCTGCAGCTGGTAACAAGCTTGAGTTTAAACCCTTCATGTATACAGGAACTTGACCACATGTGAGCCTCACACTGCTGAGTTCTTCCTCACGTTCCTCCTCTGCAGCCAGGCCAGCACACAGAGATTTTGCAATCTTGTGCTACTGTTTTACAACCCACATGGACCAATTGTGAAAAATTTGCTCTGACTCAGAGTTCAGGGCAGGAAAAAGGCTAATTTCATCTTACGTGTGATGATCCAGCATGGTGCTACAGTGTGCATCAGAGAAGTCACACTTGGAGGTCTGCTTATTTAAATGGAGAGTTTGGCTTCAGCTGACCTGGGTATAGTCATGTTACTGCCTGAAGGGCTGGACTGGGGTTGGATTCCAGTTCTTAGAGCAGATGGCGTATGGGAGGTTGTGTGCTAGCTTCCTGCCTGCTTCTGCCTGCAGCTGGATGTGGCCCTGGAATACACTTCTGTTAATAACAGTGAGGCAGCAGTAGAGCTGAACCATTCTGCCTGGCAGCCTGTCTGGAAGGCTGTCCCTTCTGTCCAGCAAGGAGTTTGGAGCATTTATGTAAAGACGTCAGAAGTAATCTGTTCCAGGGTGCCTATGAGACAGCATGAAGGAGCCAAAATGGGTTTCAGGTATAGAAAACACACTTTTCATGGTTTTGTTCTAGACCTCACTGAAAAGGAGGCAAAGTTTTCAGCTGCCACCAGCTGTCAAGTGCTCTACAGAAGTGTAATTGGTGGTGTCCATCTGTTTCCCTGTGGGCAGTCATCCATATAAAAGCTGTCACCAGTCACCTCCACAACCAGGCTACATGACAGCAGTCCTGGGACTCCTGATGGCAGGAGACTGCCTGATCACCACAGGGTGTGGTGTGCCTCACCACCTCTTTTAGGGCAGTGCCAAAGCCCTTTGTGCCTTATTAGACATCTCCGAGCCAGGAAGCAGCTCCCTGCCTGGGTTAGAAACCTGGCCAAGAAACCTGCCTGACCCCTTACCTTTAGCACAGGCCATCAAGTGTCAATCAAAGGACACTACTAACAAGGACTTCAGCTGACTCTCTGAAGCATGCTGGTGCTTCATGCATTGCTAATTCTCTCCACTCATGCCTCGCTAGTTCTCTCCACTCATGCCTCTCCTCACTTCAACTGCTCTTTGCTGCAGCTCTGGATAGAGGCAAGGTGAGCAAGTTTTCTTTCTTTCTCCCATCTACTGAGTGTCTGCTCACACTCCAAATTATGCTTCCTCTTCCCATTTATCTGATTTCTAAGGAGTTCCAGGTTCTCTGAGCTCAGTTGCTTTCCTACCTGCTCTGCCCCTGCCTTTCTGGGCTACGCTCAGCTACAAGTGTGAGCTATGCAAAATGCTTGTCTCCTACCAGGTGTAACAGATAGTCCCATCATTTCTGTCCAGCTCCACTGCCAGTAATAAGGATGTAAATAATGCATGAACTGATGCTAGATGGGGATCAAATATGCACAGCTGTGAGTTTTTATGGGGTACCCTGCTTAGAGGTTGGTGAAAAGAACCACTTTACAGCTACTTACAGTTTTTGTATTCTCTTCTCAGGAACTTTCATCTGAATGTGCTCACAAGATAACATCTTAATTTGTCACAGTCCTTGTTTCAGATTCTACTTTGCTTGACTTTGTTGGTTAAACACCTGAGCTTCCCAGACCAGGGTCATAGCAAAGCCCATGGGAAGTGGAGATGTATCCCCGCAGGAGGGCAAGCAGAAAGGTAAAAGGGGAGGATTGTTTTCATATCCTTGTCTCTCCCCTCACTTAAAATAGCTCTAAATAATACAGCCTAAATTATCCCCATCTTGAGGCCTATGGACACTTTCCACCTTTGACTGTAGAATGGAGAAAGTTCACCTGAGGCAGGATGTTAGCCTAGGAAACGAAGCAGCCATTACATCTCCAGAACATTTTGACTTTGTCTTATTTTCAAGTTTTTGTATTATGTGAAATGACAGCAAATCAGGTACAACACTAGGCAAATTGTCTCTGAAGCTATCAAAATTGTCACTTTTGGACAGTTTTGTGTTCAGCTATTACAAGTATGCTTTTCTAAATCTTTTCCTGTCTTTGTTGATGTTGCTGCTTGCTCACTGAGACACATCAAAAGGCTTGCCAAGTTCCTTTTTTCTCCTGCTCAAAAGGCACCTGTGCCTCTCACTGCCTCATGCTGATCTGTTTCTAGCACACTTGACACACAAAAGTCAAACACTTTATCTGATGCCTCTCAGATTGTGCATTGTGAAGCAGCTGCAAGTGTTCTTTTCACGGCCCTGGGAGGACAGGCAAGACAGCACCCAGAGCACAGTGAGCTTTGCAAATCATCTCACCAAGCATGACTCAACCCTAAGGCAGGCACATGCTTAAATGGAGGGGGACTATCATGAAATTTCCATCCTTCCCAGGCTGGAAACTGCAGGCAGCCAGAGCAGATGTCAGAGGATCAAAGACAGTGGAGATGCCAAGTGTCCAGGCTGTTTAAGGTAATAAACAAGGTATTTAAGAACAGAGGAGGGTGAAAGGCCCATCCTTCTGGCTGGTCCTCATTCTACCCAGAACTGGGATGCCATATGGGGGACAAAGTAGGGGGCTTTGCCTCAGTGCACTGCTTCTCATGTTGGAGCAGAGGGCAAGGCTAGGGCTGCCCATTGGGCAGGAAACCAGGCCTTGAACAATGGGGTGAAGCTTGAGCACAGCACCTGTGTCATTCATGGCCCATCAGTGTACCTGGCCTTGGTGAAGGCAGCATGTGCAACAGTGTGGGGAAAGACTAATGCAATACACAGAACTAAGCTGAGGCTGTTCAGCACTTACTTGAGTTTTTTAGGTTATGTCACTTTGCAGTTTCTAACAAGCTTCATCTCATCTTCTTGTATGTGGAACTTTGTCCCCCACTAAGTCACTGCTTTGTTCCTAGTGGTAGCTGTAGGGTGTTGTCTCTGAAGAACTGTAAATACAGTGTCTTCCTTTAAGTTACCATTCCTTTTTGGTGAGCTGGTTTTGGTGAACGAGGTGAATCGTTGGTGCTCACTGTTGTGCTGCTCTTCACTGGAGTATTGAGTGCAGACTAACACAGGCATCAACTCAGGACCCAGGAAGGACAGTCTCCTCAATGGAGGGCAGTGGGAGCAGCACAGCCATGCTTCTTTCCCCCACATATGGGCACCACCACTGGCCAAGGTGAGGACAGGGGTGGGCAGGGAAGACCTGTGTGTCTCTTGTGATGAGTCTGCAAAGGAATCACATTTTCTTTGGCTTTGTGAGGGAGAGAGGCTTCCAGCCTGAACATCTGCATCCAAGCTGCCTCTCAACACTTTGAAGGGTACTGTCTGGGGAAAAAAAAATCAAAATCCAGACCAATAAGAGAAAAACAGTTGGAAAGATTATGACTTGTCAGTGTCCAAAGCCCAGGCAGGAGCAGAGCACACCAGCAAGCGGAACTCTGATAGTCACTCAAGGAGGCAAAATCCTTCAGGGAGATACCCCTGTGGCTCACAGCTGGGCATATGAGAGCAAGAGAGAGATTTCAGAAAGAAATACATAAGAACTACAGGATGTGCTGCTGGCCATTTTTTGGCTGGTTTTCCTCTGTATCCCTTAGGAGATACCTTGTTATGACAACTCAGCAGCAAGAGGCATTACCTGGTTGCTATTTTTTAACTTTGTTGAGAAAACCAATGGTCCATCCAGCGCCCTGCAGTTGTGCTTCACTTAGTGGCATGCTTCTTTTGGCTGAAGGATTTTCAGAGGTGTTCAAAATTATTATACACCCAGCACTCACACAGATTTCCTGGATGATGTGCACCAGAATATTACATTGGGAATGTCTGGAAATCCTGGCCAGGATCCTTTCTAGTTTCCTCTGCTCTGCAGTGCTGCAGTAAGCATTCCCAGCTGCACCCCTGGATGTGGTGACACACATCCCTCTCCTGTTTGCTGACATATGGAATGGATAGCTTACAGCGTTATTGACATTTCTGTGAACAGTACAACTGTCATAACAAAAAGATACCCAGGCATCCAGTTTAGCTACAAATTTACCTCTGTCATACTGACCCTAGACCTGCAGTTCTGAAATGTGCCGCCATAACCAATACCAGATTTTTGCAGTATGGATATTAACAACTTCACATATTCCCACACACTTCTTTGTCATCCTTTTTGGATCTTCCTTTTCTGGTACAGCACATTTTGAGTATGAAGTGATATAGCCACTTGGATGGCTTCTGTATCAGTGATCAAGAAACAGTGTCAAAATTGTGGAATAAGGAGGGGAGCTGAAAGAGAGGAGGCTTTAAATTTCATTTAATGATGTCTACTAATACATTGTCAGAAGATGAAGCAACATCATCTACATCTGCAGGAGATAAGAAAATAGTCGTAGTTCCATTTTCACATCCAAAAGCTCATGAAGTGACAAATGGTGTTTATCCTATCTGGAAAAAAATGTTATTCTTAATTGTAATACTGTCACTGCTGCCAGCTCTCACAGATTCAGTGTGTGGCTCATGACAAATAGTGTCTTTTCAAGCCCTGGTTTGATTATATAGGAATCTCAACAATGCTTTTCTTTTAAGCTTGAAAGTATCTCTTAAAGCAGAACCTGAAGACTGAGGACGGAAAGACAGAGAATTCACTATATTTTGATGTTTTAAAATCTCATCATTTTTAAGGAAGTGTGATAATTTCTTCTTATTTTTTGGTTTTCCAAGTTAGTAATACCACACTCTGGAAAAGGAAGGCATGATATACACAGGTAGACAGACACACATTTGTTGCCACAGTGTCTCTCTGCAAAGAATCACATTTATCAATGCAAGCCTTGTATTTTTATACATGTATCAAATGCTTACATATATAGAAGGTGGAGGAATATATAATTATACTTCTGTTTGTTCACCTGATTACATGTCCTAGACTTATCTGGGGAGATACATGCCATAATACCCTGAAGATTATCCATACCATAAAATCACAAGGAGAAACTTTCTGGGAGAAATCTAATAATGTGATTTTAAAAAAAACCAACCAAAAAACCAAACGTGAAAAAAACCAGATCATACATGATTAGACACTAGATTTTTCACATTAAGAAACAGCGAAACTAGAAATGAAGAAAACTTTCATGAGATAATTTTCTGCAGTTGAAGGTTGGTGGGAATATACAGGTAAATCCAATGCTTAGCTAAAGGCAATTGGTGCACATATTTTGACATATATATTTTTACTGGACATCAAAGAGCATTAAAAAGGGGAACTGCCCATGTCATGGTTTCCTGAAAGTGCTGGGCACTCATTCACAAGCAGAGCAGCAGTGCTTCTTAGCTAGTGAGCCATCACTTACAGTGACTGTGCAGCACTTTGCAGAAACAAGGGCACAATGCATGAGCAGGAGAGAATCTTTCTGTCCCCCAGACAGCAACAGCCAGCTTTGCCCTGTCACAGTCAGCTTGATGGAATGCTGTTGTAGAATGTAGGAATGTTTGACTGTGGGGTTTTCACTTGAAAGAGATCTTGGTCCAGTCTGAATAAACATTTTAATGCTTAGCCACAGAAAGATGTTGTCAAGAGGATGGTTTCACACACTGGAATTAGAATATTTCTTGAAAACATTAGCACAACTTAGTTCCTTTGAATGTGGAGGTGCCTTGCCGCAGGGGAACACAGAGTTTATGGTCATGCTGGCACTCTTCCTCTGGCAAACAGAACATACATGGGAAGATGAAGCCAGGCAGAGGAGAGGCGAGCTATGGGAGTAGCTGGGGGTACTGTGACTCCAGGCTGGGGCTGGGAAGGTCACTGCTGAGATGGCATTAATTTCCATCTATACAGCGCTTTGAGATCCTTGCTTGAACCATGCTGTGGAAGCATGACACCTTGTAGATAACAGTGCCCGAGTGGAAAATTCGTCAGGAGCCTGGCCAGAGGAAGCCCTTGGAGTCACTGAAGGAGTCCCTCAAACATGCTGCCTGGTGCTCAGCAGCAGGGTGTGTGTGAGCGAGCACTCACTGGCTCAGCCCCTGTGTGCTGGCAGACTGCCAGGGCAGGTATTCATTTGGCCCGTCCCAAATCTTCTGGGGTTAAAAGGACCCAAATTATCAAGATGACAGATTATTTAAAGTGAGTCATTTCACTCAGCTGATTCCAACAGAAAGACGTTTGGGAGCAGTGTCACCAGCGTGCTGAAAGGACAGCTGTCTCCACCAGAGATGAGCAGCAGGAACTATTTATTTGGTTTGAGAATAGCAGGGTACCACACACACCCTTCTAGAAACAACCATGGGATATGCAGAGGACAGGGCAACTAGTTTCCTTTAAGGATTTCAAGCGAAGGCTTGGTGGTGGCTGTATTTAGCAGGCAGATATTTACTGTGAAGTAGACAACACAGTTTTACAAAGGCTGTGGGGCTGCTGTCGAAATGTGAAGGGGCTGAGACACTGCTTTGTGGGATTCGGACCAACACTCTTTGTGGCATTGCAAATCCCCAATCCACACAAGGAAAAAGTAGAAAAAAATCTATACATTCACCTGTCAACTCAACTAACTCTTGCTAGTCCCCTTTCCTGCCAGCACTGGCCACTGTGGGAGGTGTAGCAGGGTGAACACCACAACTGGTCAGACAGGGTGTGGAAGGAAAGCTGTGCATGGTGGCAAGGTGAGGGCAAGGAATGGCCCTATTGTGGGAGGCGCTGTGCTCCCAGCCTCTGCCCAAAATGACTTTACACTTTTGGAACATCACAGTGGAAGAAGATGAGGCAATGGTCCTGTAATGTCTCTGGGTACATTTTTGTCCCTGCTCAGCCCTGGGCCTTTGTTCTGGAGTGATGCTTTCCCACTTACATAGATCTGCAGCAGGTGAAAAACAGCTGGATTGAAGGACAGAATGAGTGTAAGAACTTGGGCTGTACCTCTTGTTTCCAGCAGAACCCATCCTTATCTAGAGCAATTCATAGAATATAGTAGATTCCCATTGGATTTACACCAGAATAGGAAAGCAGAAGCTCCTGAGAAGTCCATGTTCCCAGAAGAGCTATGTACTTTAGTACAAAGCACACCCACCCTTTTCTCTGGCCTCTTCTTTAGGATGACTCATGCAGATTTCTGCTTGCTGTTGCCTTAGATCACTCCAGTGAGTCTGCTGTGATTTAGCCATTCTCATTTTGAACTCCCTCAGAGCATTTAGTCAGTCCCAGCTTACCAAGATCGGAAGCTAATGAAAACAACATGATACAATTTCCAGAGATGCCTGGTATGCTTGCTCAGCCATCTTTCTCTGCTGAATTGTCATGCAGCTTCTCTGCGGGAACACAACCAACTCTAACACTTGCCACTGCTGGAACGTCCCCAGGCATGGGGATGTTTGCCACCATCTCCATTGAATAGTTCACATTCCAACCAAGTATTTTTTACCACGTTATGAAGAAAATATGATGTTACACACACTTGAAATAGCTGGGAATAATATTTTACAGGGCCAGATGGTATAGGGCTGTCACTGTGGGCCTCAAGACTCATGTCTTTCCTCTAAGAAGAGGATGTCCTGTCTGAAACAGAAGGATGCAAAATTAGGAAGGGTCCATCTCCAAAGATGTTCAGCATGTGGAGCAGATGAGTCAGAAACTTCTCTGTTTAGACCTGAAGGTTGAGAGGGGGTCATGTCTGTGAGCTCAAGTACATGTTTGAGTGGGAAAATAGATATAAAGGGGATCTTGGAAAAAAACAGCTGATAGGGAGAACTAGAGAAATGTGTCTACAGGTCAGCCTGGCTTTCCTGCAGTGAACAAATATAAATAGGTACTTGACCAGAACAACGAGCTGCTTTAAGGGGGAAGAGATGAAGGAAAAGAAAAAACACAACCTTGTTGATAAGAAAGTTCCATTACATTTAGCAAAGGCCTGAAGGAACTATGGGATGAGGAAAGACTTGTTTTGGGGAAGGTTGCCAATTGAGCTGTGATGTTATTGTAAAAAGAACTATTTTGGTTCTTGCGCAAGTCTTGGGAGGCAGTTTTTTAAAATTCCAGGGAAAAGAGAAACCAAAGCAGAAAGATCAAGTGGAATCTCTTTTCTGCCTTCTTTTGTGAGCAATAACAGCTCAAGTTACAAATGAAGATTATTTGTGTCCAGGATTCAGCATGCTACCTTTTCATTTCCAGTGCACATCTGTGAACCATCTAAGAAGTTCTACAGCAAAAACAGGAAAGATGAATGATGACATTACCCAGTGAAACAAATTAAGGCAAAAAAAAAATTCCAAAGACAAGCAAAAAATCCTGTTTGGAAGGAAACTCAAAATAGAGAGTTTCCCCCCCTTTTTTAATATACTATGAAGAGCATAAAGGGCACACACATATAATTTCTTTTCCTTTGGGATACAACTGCAAACCACATAATGGAAAAAGACACTCAAAACAAGTTGGCCAGAAGAATGGAGCAAATGTGTGGCTCATTTGGAAATACCTCAGCCCTGTTGCTGATCTCAGGACCTCTGCTTCTTCTCAAGTAAAAGCTCCAGCAGCGCTGCACACCCACAGATTGGACCAGCCATTGGCTCATGAGTGACAGAGCAAAAATTTGACTTCCTGTAGAACACAGGACATTGCCTAGCCATCTGCAGAGCCTCCTGGGCACAGGGTGTGAGGAGATCAGAGGAACAATCCTGGTCCTTGTGACAAGTTGCTTTGGGGTACTACCAACACCATCAACAAAGCCTTTGGTTTCCTGGAAACAAACGCTTTTCTTTTAAGCAAGTTACTGCCTTGTTTCCAGGTGACCAGATTTCACACCCACCTCTATTCTGTGAAAGATAAGTTCATTAAAAAGTCGTGATCACACCACACCCATCTCCTCTCTAATGTGAACAACCCTGGCTTTCCAGGCTTTCCTCTTGAGGAAGCTGATCTCTTTGTCCTTTTTGGTTGCCCTTCTCTAACCCGCTGTATTCTTGCGATGCGGAGACCAGAACCACACACACTACCCCAGATGTGGGTGCACCACACTGGAAGAGCCTCCCTGAGGATGCTCACCATTTTCCTGGCTTTCTGGCTGCCATGGCACACTGAGCTGAGTTTTTAAGAGAATAGTCCATGGTGACACCAACAGCATTTTCTTGAGTGGTGGCTGCCAGTTGTGAGTTCAGAACCATGTAAACACAATTCAGATTATTCTACAGATTATTCTATCCAAGATATCACCTTGGTGAATGCTGAAGTTCATGTGCCACCCTTCTGCCCCCTCCCTTGGCTTTGTTAAGTACTTCTGGAGTTCTTCACCTACAGCTCAGTACTTCACCAGAGAAATGAGTTTGCCATTGACTGCAAACCAGACACACACCCTTACGCCAGGCTGCTGGTGAGGATGTTGAGTAATACCAGAGTGACTTCTAGGGGTTCTGTTGCTGCTGCTTTTCCATCCTAAAAAAAGTCACAGTTGAGCCCTTACTTTTCCTTTCCATTTTCAAATCAAAAAAGGACCTTTCATTCAGTCCATGATGACTTGGTAGCTTCACAGCCTTTGTTGAGAAACTGTCAAAAGTGACCTGAAAATCTAAGTACAGTATGTCCAGTATTTCTACATTCTTGTTACCACCCCTATGGACTTCCAGCAGACTGGTTGCAAGGTTGTCCCTTACAGAGATCAAGTTGACTGCTTCCCTTGACATCACACTTCCCCATGTGTACGTGGTCTTTTGGCTCTGCTGTTGTAGGGGGGATGGAAGTCAAACTCTGGCCTGTTGTTTCCCAAGGCCCCTCTAGCTGGGGGGCTACAGTGGCAGCTCTGCCCTTCTCCTTCTCCAGCACAGAGGCCACTTGTAATGGCAGTTTACACACCTTGGGCCACCAGTTCTGCAGCTTCACATGTGAACTATTCTGTCAGTGGTGCCTGGTCCTACTGGTTTACTGACCTCCAGCTTATCTGTTTGGTCTGTTCTTTCCTGGGAATTCAATTCAGGTTGCACTACCTCCTCTGAAGAATTGCTATCAAGAATATGCTGGGTTTGGGGCTCTCTCTCATGTCTTCACCAGAAAAGACTGGAACATTAAACCCAGTGAGCATTTCTGCTGTTTTCTTGTCTTCCCCAAGTGCCCTTTTACATATTTGTCCTCAAACTAATTGCCTTCCTGCCTTTGCTATATAAAGAACTATTTACTATCAGTCTTTGCAAGGCTCAACTCACATTATTTTTTAGCCCTTTTAATTTCTGGTATATGGTTGACTTGCCTTATTTTATGGGCTTTCCTGTTCTCCTAATTTGGGTAAGCTTCCCAGTTTTTAAACATTAACTTACTGCTTGTGATAGCATCCTTAATGTACCTTCTGAACTGTGAAATGGCCTTTTTGGATCACATGGTTTTCTTTTCAAATTGTGTCAAAATTTTCACCTGAGATTTTAATACAGTATTTTTTTAACAGCATCCAGGCTGCCTGTTCCCTTCTGGCTTTTGGACTACTCTGTTTAAGACTTGCCTCCTTTCTTTCCTTTTTTCCTTTATTTTTTGGTTTTTTTTGGTTGGTGTTTTTGTTTGGTTGGTTTTGTTTTGGGGTTTTTTTGTTTTTAATCTCATTTTGATGAACCCCTTTTGAAAATGAATATCCATATGCTGAATCTGCTTGGGTTGTTCTCTCCCACAACACTGCCCTAACTGTACTGTGAGTACTGACACAGAATTGCTCTCCCAGTAACATGTGAAGTAGGTTCTGTGTGCCACCCAACACCAGCTCCAGAATAACATCTTTTTGTGGGTTCTGTGGCTAGGTTTGGTTTGTTTTCTTTTTCAAACAATCTTTTATTTGTCTGTGCATCTCATGTTGATAAAGATTCAAATGTGGATCATCCTAGAACCTGCCTTAAGCATGTAGCTTTAATCTCACTTAACAGCTCACAGAATCACAGAATCAAAATTAGTTAAGGTTGGAAGAAACCTCATTAACCCACCCCTGCTCAGAGGAGGATCAGGCACAGCAGGTTGCTCAGTTCAGTTGTGTTTTGGGTATCTCCAAGGATGGAAGCTTCACAACCTCTCCAGCAAACTGTTCCACTCTTAGACCACATTCACAATGAGGGATTTTTTCTTACATTTAAATGGAATTTCCTGTATTTCAGTTTCTGCCCATTGTCTCTTGTTCTTTCTTTAGGTATCTTTGAGAAACCCCCTTTAAGTAATTGCAGTGACAGAGTTCTCAGAGATCTCAGCACAGCCTGGCCAGGTTTTTAATTCACGACAGTCCTTTTCTTTGTTAGGATCCATGTAAACATCCCCTCTGTTTGGTACTCATGAGACTGCATTTGGACTACTGTATCCAGTTTGGGGCTCCTCGTAGAACACTGACAAACTGGAGAGAGTCCAGTAGAGGGTCACCAAGATAGTCGCGGTGATGCAGCACTCACTGTGGGAGCAGGGGCTGAGAAAACTGGATTTAAACTGGAGAAGAGCCCAGTTTAATCCAGTTTGAGGGAAGGTCTTCGTGCTGCATACATCTTCCTTATGGGGAGTTACAGGAAAGACTGAGTTACATGCTTCTTGGATGTGCATAGCAAAAGGAGAAAAATTCCAGCTGGACATACGGAAAAAAATTTCATGGGAGCACTTAACCAGGGGAACAGGTTTCTCAGAAAGGTGGTGGGATCTACATACTTAGAGACACTCAACACCTGGCTGAACTAGGCCCTGAGAAACATGAAGTAACTTGGAAATTAGATATGCTTTGAGCGGTAATTCTTCCTCCACCCTTGCTTTTGGCATACCTTTTCCTTAAAGCTCACCTCTAACTTATGGCAAGATAATTGCCTTCTCTGGGCACAAGCATTTGTGAATGCCAGGCTTCATTCCCAGTCAGAGCAGAGAGCACGGGTAATGACGCAGCTCTGGTAACAGAACACGTTTGGCATCTCCCAGTGCCTCACAGTGCCTGGAAGCATAAAGCTGAGTGCCCTCCAGGGCAGTGAGGGCAAGTCCAAGATTAATAACTCTTCCACTACAAGGCAAGATGGAAAAGACTCAGAACAGTCATGAAAACATTGCTCCTTTGCAGGCAAACATCCCTGCTTTTCCATCCTTTCATGTAATCCACCCACCACAGAAAGTTGCTAACTAGGACTTGGAAAGTAAAATGTGCATTAAATGAATGGGTTTGGCAAAGGGAACATCTGTTTATGAGTAACTTCTTGTTCTCTACATATGATAATGGTTATGGATTAGTGTGCAGAATACTGAACTTGTTTACAGCTCCTAGGAACTGTATGTTTTGAATCATTAATAAGGAGTGTTTTCAAATGCAGAATTTCTCATCAACACAAGCGTTGCTGCTTTTCCCCTCCCTCAATAGGTGCAATTCAATTTGCAAATTAAATATCAGTGAGAGTCACTTAATGTCACTCTTTCAGCAGCCACAGAGATAATTTTTATTGTCACAGTCTGTTCTCTTTAGTGTATTGATATTCATGACAGTTACCCAGCAAAAATAGAACCATTTTCATATGGTCTCTGAAAGATATTCCAGTTTTAATCTGACATGACACNGCTTGTTTAAAATAAACCTGGGAAACAGAGAATCTAAAATGAAATAATCTCCAGCTCAGATTATACATATTTGCACTTCTTTCTCCTTACAGAAGGGTAGTCCCTTCTAAGGGAGATGGGCTAACCACAAGATTAACGAGGAGGACTCTGCATCTAGTGCTCTTCTTTAGAGAGTTTTCTGTGATCTGACTCTCACCTCTTTCAGCTCAGATGCTTCCTTCTCTTCTTGCTTTTCACTCTACTCTTTAGGCAGCTCATTCTCTTGTGGAGATACTGCCTTTAAAAGCAATAAAATAACTTTTTAGTAGAAGTACTTGTATGTAAATCCCAGCTAGTTGTTCGGCTGACTTAAGCTCCGGTCCGTGTTAAACAGAGGTTTGTAGGGCTGCGGATCTGCTGAGCTCCCTACAGACAGCACATGGCTTTTGCTTGTTTCTCCCTGTCATTTTCATGTGGTATTGCCTGTGCCTTGACGCTTGTTTTCTCTAGATTGCAACATGAGCCTCCCGAATGCCACCACTAGTGTGTGACTGGGAGGTCTGCATTCCAGTTCCCCATCTGAGCTGGGAGCAGAGAATAGTCCATGACATATTCCAGTAGGAATGCCTTTTTTGAAAGAGCTTTTTGGCAGCACTCCAAACACAGCAAGTGCGGGATGAGGATCTGATTTCACCTCTAATGCAAGAAATATTCGTGTGAAAACGTCTCTTCCACAGAAGAGATTGCAACAACAGTTAAAAATTTTAATTAGTTTCCCCGCGTTATCTGATTTTGATGAGCATGCACCACACCCTGCACAACCACACTCACGCCCTCTCATAGCTAAACTAATCTGAAGGGGATCGGTTGTGTGTTTTTTCCTGCATCAGAAGAGATACTCAAAATGACTTGGGGATGGCTGGACAAGTTTATCAGACAAGACAACAAGAAAAAAGTATTAAATCATAAGAAAATTCACATGACTGTATTTTGGACTTCTTATTACTACTTTGCCCAGTGCAGAATCTGAGGAACACTCTAGATAGGATGTGCAGTGGTCTCTGAGCAAGCAAGCAAGCCCAGGACCAATGCCCAGACCACCCTTAAACCAGCTACTCACGAGAGAAAAAGTAACCCATTCTCTACTCAGCATTTTTCAAGAAAGACCTACCAAAAATAAGCCTAGGGAATAGTATCCACCTCTACTAGCTACTAAAGATCAGCAGATCAGCAGAGACATTTGCTTCATGTCATCCTGCAAAGTTTCACACATCCTTCACCTGCTAATCCCTCCCAGTCTCAGTACTTCCTATCCTGCTGTATACCACCTCTCCCCTTACCACACCCTCTGTGGTCCAAGGGTGTCTTACTTTAGTCTATTAACATTATTGCATGAAAAACAAACTGATCTCAAAGCAATTGTTCCTAACCAGTACCATGAAAATTGCAGCTTGTCTCAGACCTATAGTACAAGCTCAGATTCCCAAAGTTTTATGTATAGTTTTTGAGTGCAGAGATAGGCTAGTCTCATGTAAAATTACACCTACAGTCCGGTCCTCATTTGTGTCCTTAGACCTTCAGAGCTATTATGATGATATGTAATGTCAGGGGCTGGACACAGACACTTCCCATGATTACTGGAAGGCTTAGGCTCCCTTATGGAACCAAATCACTCAAAAAACAAAGATTTTGACTCACAACAAAGGCAGAGTGGTTCCTTTGCTGTCTCTGGTGGTTTGTGTGAATGTTAAAGATATGCAGACATAGCAGAGAAAAAAAGTGTTAGCAACTATATGTGGACAAACACAGAAGTCTTCATAGCAGGAAAAATCCCCCACCCTTGCAGAGAGTTTTGGCTGAAAGATAATGTGTTTGTTCCCAGCTCCAAGATGCTGTCACTCCTATTTGATTTCTTCGCTCTAAAAGAAACAGACTTCTGCACGTGCTTGTAAATGAACGGGATCGCATTGAAAAAATGTTTATCATTATCTTTTTCTTCTTAACAAGATGTGCCTGTGGGGTCCCTCCCTTCAATCAACAGCTTGTCAGACAGCGTCAGTAGTAACACTGAAGGAGTTTAATGTGTTACCTTTATCCCTATTAGCTGTTATTGATACAGAGGAAGGGAAACTAAGTTGCATTGGACAGATGCTGGCGTCCTGAGCACAGACTGTCTATATTGGAACTGATCAGATATTTGAGCTTTGATAACTTTGTTCATAAATGTTCCAACACACTGTTAAAGAGAGGATACAGCCTGTGGCAGATATGAGCCTGAGACTTCCTCTTGAAAAGATTAAATCTCTTCTAGGTACATTTGCACAGTAAGGAAAATTACAAATTTGAAAACATTCCAACTCATCTTCCAAAAACAAAACCACATATCAAAATGGTATAATCTACTCATTTTTATATTTAAAAGTGCAAGTATTTTTAAAAGCTCAAGATTATTTCCACCCAAAAGCTCTAGAAAAATAAACCATCCATCTGGGTCTTGAATTGTTATATAGGTATATCTACTTACAGGTACAAAATATATAATATAATATAATATAATATAATATAATATAATATAAAGAACATAATAGGGTGTTTTGCAAGTCGGAAACTTCCAAAGTTAAACACCTCTAATAAACCATCTTCTCCAATGATGAACACTGGATAATCTAAAAACACAGTTAAGAACCCCAAATATCTTGAACTCTTGCCTTAACTCCTCATTGTATCACATTGATTTCTTTTTCCTCCTGTGAAGACCTCAGGATAACAGAGATGTGAAAAGAGGCCATGGGGGACAATTGTGTGGGACATCAGCTCCTGATGACAATTACCACAGTGGCAGAGCTGACTGTGGAAATGTCAGGTGCCATGGCAGCTGGGTGCCTGACTCTTTCCCCTGTTTCTGAGCTGTAAAAGACTCCTTTACTTAATTCTGGGGGTCAGACTTCTTAGGTCTGTTGTCACAAGCTATTGGAAATACTGGTCTTATTACCATGACATAAAACTATTTATTAAGGCTAGTAGTCTAACAGCTAACACCTCCCTGCCAAATTGTGCATAACCTCTCACACATAATGTCTTTCTAAACCTGAAGATTTATTAACAGAAAAAGTGAAAATATCAGGGTGATGGAAAAAAACTGAAACCCCTTTGACTCAGTCACCCCTCTGAACACATCAGGCAGCACTTTTTCTATCACCAGCCACAGCAGGCAGATCTGGGCAGGCTTCTTTTGTGACCATGAACTGTACTCTGAGAGTATAAACACAAGATAAGAACCTCTCCACACCCAGAGGGTACCAGCACCGCCTGCTGCAGCATCTTTCACTTCCAGCAAGCAGTGGAGAGCAGAGGGGTAAAGGATGGGAGCCTGCTGGGAAGCAGGACTGTGCGGCTGGGACAGGGGCCTGTGTTGAACTCTTGAAGACAAAAGGCTTTCCTGTACATGAAGAGCATTTTAAAAGCTTCCTCTCATGGCCTGAGAGCTCACAGGCTTGGTAGACAGATTCTACTAAAGCTATTTAAAAACTTTGCTTGCCTGATTTGAACACAATGGCCCTGTTGAGGAAAGTGACATTTTTCTCCAGAGATACATCCTGGCTAGAATGTGGTAAAGCATTTTTTGAGAAAAACTTTCTAGCAGTCCAGCAGGGACATCCTCCCCTTCCACACCCCCAAAAGCAGGGGGTGAGGGTGCCACTGGGCCAGTGCAAATGGCTGGGGCAGGAAATGAAGAACCAGGAAGGGAAGTGGGATACAGGGATCAAAGCAAGGATCCAGGATCAGTATTTGAGCAGAACCAGAATCAAGCCAGCAAATATGTTGCAACAAAAGACTCCCTGGGGAGTCTGTGGGAAGCCAAGTCCTCTTAGGTTCCTTGGTAACTCCCAAATGTGCCTGTAGTATTCAAAGGCAGCTTTAAGCATCCTTGGGCCTCAACCAAGTACAGGCCACTTGCAAGTCAGGATGGTCAATTTTTGACCATCAAATCCATGAAGCATAATCTTCACTGTATTCACCAAACAATTTGGGAACTGGAGAAAGAGTCTTCGTAACATTCAAGACAACATAGTTTAACACTGATAGCTAACACACAGATGGCAGCATGGCTTTTGCTGATTCACATGCTCTCCCCAAATGCCCTGTACATACCAACAGCATAAAAATAAATTCCTCCTGCTTCTCATTTTGCTGTCACCATTACCCACAGTACGAGCATGCCCACATCTGGATGGCTGGGGATAAGTATTATTCTATTGCAGCAGTGAGCAGAGGCCAGGAACTTGCTGTGGTAGGCACTGGTTACCAAGGCAGAGGCAATACCCACTTGGAAGAACTCAAGACTGCAATAGAAGATGGAAAGATGAAGTATTGAATGCTCATCTGAATGCAGTCTGGATTCAGCTGAAGGAGAATGATCAGGGCCAATTTTTCCCCATGTTCACCTCTTCAGACTTGGCTGACAGGATGATGTCTAGGACACTGTCAGGCAGATGGGAGCATTTTCCATCCATAATTAACCATCTCTGGCACAAGAGGTGATGAATAAGCAGGCAACAAAGATTTTATGGGATACTTAGGACACCTTTACATCTCTTTGTACTACCTGAATGATGCAAGGAAGATAAAGGCCACTATCACTGAAAGCATTTTAATCTTGTAGTTGATGAAGAAGTCTGTTCCAAAACTGATTACCACCGCCCCTGTTGCCACACACGAAAGCATCACAGTCACAAGACACTGACAACCACACGAGCTCTAAGTCTGAAGTCTCAGTCTTGCTTTTTTTTTCCTGTGGGAAGTCCCTGTTTAGATCAAATGCATTATTATTGTGGGAGACACAAAAGCAGAGCTTTATCATTTATGATTATAATCTGGTTTGGGACATACTTTGCATTTCAGAGGTGTTAATCTCAAAATACTGGCCAACTTCTTTCTCTTCACAATATCCTTCTATTTCAGAAATTACAGTGGTTGCAGTGTGAGGAAGTTCTTTACTTTTTGTTTTAAAGTTGCTGGGTGGTCCTTCACTGAGGGGGCCATGTAGACCTGGTCAAAAACTTCTACCTGAATTATTTTCCCTGTAAAAATGCCTCAGTTACCCTTTTCAGAGCTACTTTTCCAGACAGAGTATATGCTGTGCCAGGGAAAGAGGAGGGAGGCTAACACTTTCTGGTCTGAAGGTCAGGGCACCCTTTCTGGATGAAAGAGCTCCAGACTTAGTTACTATTTGCTTATCAGACAAACATCTAATCTTTTCTCATGTCCTTCTAGAGAAACAAAAAACAAACCAAAACTTTTAAAAGGAGCTGGTGTTGACCTACTAAAATAATTTTAAAATTCTAAAATATAAACTGTTCTTGTGGGATGGCATGAGCTTTTCATTTCACATTCCCCTCAACCAGTAAGTTTCATAATGGAAGCACTATCTTTTGGGACGGAATTTCTCCTCAACAGCCCTTCCCCCTTTAGGGGTCATTTGGAAGAGACCTCAGAAGTCATCTTGTCCCTCCTCCCATTAAACATTAGTCCAGTAAGATCAGATGGCCCAATACCTTGTTAGTCAAGTTTTGAATGTCTGGAAATGACACAGCTTCTCTGGGCAGTCTGTTCTGGAAGGAACTCCCTTCACTGTGAAAATGATCTCCCTAACATCTGAATGAATTTCCTGTGCTGCAGTTGGTGCCCATTGCCTTTTATTCTATCTGTGTGCACCACACAGAAGAGTCTGACTCGCTTTACTGAGCTGGGGAGAGCAAAACCATCTCCCTCAGCCTTCTCTTCACGGGACTGGACAAGGCCAGCTCTGACTGCTTCTCTTCAAACACCGTGTGCTCCTGCCCCCTCACTGTCCTGGCGACTCTCTTCTGGTCTTTCTCCAATTTGTCAGTGAACTTCTTGAACTGGAGAACTCCAGAGCAGACACAGTACCCCAGCTGTGGAATTCACAAGTGTGGAATAGCAGAGAGGAATGATTACTCTTGATCTGCTGGCTACATTCCTGCTAACACAGCCCAACATATGGTTGGTCTTTGCCAGCATATTACAGATCACAGAATATTCTGAGTTGGAAGGGACCCAGAAGGATCATCAAGTCCAGCTCTTAAATGAATGGCCCATACAGGGATTGAACCCACAACCTTGATGTTATTAGCACCATGCTCTGACCAACTGAGCTAATCTCACATCCTGCTTGAGGCACACAAGGACACCCAGGCCCCTTTCTATAAAGCTGCTTCCTAGACAATTGGCCAGACTAAGATGCTGCACAAAGTTATTCCATCCCATCAACAGGACTTGGCATTTGCCTTTGCTGATTGTCATGGGGCTCTTGCCAGTCCATTCCTCCCACTGTCAGGGTCCCTGTAAATACCAGGCTCCAGAATATTAACCACATCCCTGCAACTTGGTATTATCCATGGGTTCCAGCTGTTAATACACACATTAAAAACTGTTGGCCCCAGTACCAGTCCCAGAGGAATACCACCAGTTGGATTTTGTACTGCTGATCCCAACCTTTTGAGTCAGGCAGTCCAATCAATTTTCTATCCACCTTATTGTCACTTATACACTCCATATCTGACCTTACAGAGACATAGTGAAGATTTTTGGGTGTCTGTAAGATGTTTTGAGAGCTGCAGCCCCTGTGTGAAAAAAAAACAACAATAAATTTGGATTAAAATATATTTGTTACATTTTCTGAGTGCTTGACTTTGGAAATTACCTGACTTTTTGTTTATACAATTTTATTTATATTTATACTAAGTGGGAAGTGTTAATATGGGGCTCAAACCCTTTTAAATATTGGGGGATGTGCATGTGGGTATGCTAGTGTGCTTTTTGTTTTGTTTTTGTTTTGGTGTTTTTTTCTGGTAGATGCTTTGAAATCCTGTGGGTGAAAAATGAAGTAGGAACAACTGAGTGATTTTTCTTGATTAATCTCACTCACTGCAACTACAGTGACCCATACTATTAATGTTCTACTTTTCCACAAGCCTTCCACCTACAGTAATGGATTATGTTGTTATTCAGGTTTCTCTCCATTTGCCTGTTGTTCCTCTCTGTACTACCTGTGGTTCATGAAGACAGCCCTCCCAGCTGCAGCAGTCACTACCTTCCCATGGCACTGGCAATGGCAGAAGTACATTTGACTTCAGGACCACCCCAAACTTTCTCTCTGTACCTTCCCTTCTCACATAATATGCCTGGTATTGGTTGTACCATCCTTGCAACAGCAAAAAATTAGTTTCACTTACAGTGCTGAGAAACTTTGAACTCCATTTGAACAGATGCCAAATTTACTTCAAAACCAGCACTAAATGGGACAGCAGGGGGAATGGAAAGATTGTATTTGAGAAGGGAAGGGTTTTTTGCGAAGAAACTGAAGAAAACTTACTAAGAAAGCTCAGGACCCTTTACTGCACCAAAAAGGCAGACAGGGCTTTTGGAGACAACATTAGCTGTCTTCCACAGATAAAACATCTGCTTCTGAAGAAAGAGGTTTTTGCGGACCAGCTGCAGGCACTTTTGGCAGGTTTGGATGGTGGAAAGCCCTGCATGTCACAACAGACACACATAAAAAAGCTCAGTTGCTGAATGGTCACACAGTGGGGTGGGTGCAGTTTGAGCAGTGTCACTGCCTGCCAGGACTGGGTCTCTCCATCAGAACCATCCCAGAATCATGTGCTTACAGCAGGCACTGGCTGGGACATGGTCATCTCACTGAAATTTCTGGTTTGCGTCTGCTTAGAAAATGAGAAGAGCTTAGTGACAGCTTTCCAACAACCAAAATTAAGGAACTATTCAAGGTCTTAGAAAGCGGGAAGAGGAAATGACACACAAGTTCACAGAAAAGCTATTTTGAGAAAAAAGTATCTCCCCAAAGCACTGCAACAGCTGAAGCTATTCATTAGCCTGCTAAGTTGCTTTGGATACCTGGATGGAGATGGGTGTTATCTGAGGAAGGGAAGCTTGATCAAAAAGAGCAGGAAGCAGAGCCTAGAGAGACTGATGCTTTCTTGTTGAAAAGTTCAGCTGGAAAGCACGAACACCAGGCAACAGTGAGAGAACAAACCCCACTGGACACGTGCTGGGCACAGAGCTTAAGGCAGTACTGGAATACACTCAGAGACGATGGGGATGTGGCTAGTCATAAGAGCCAATGTAGAATGAAAGCTTTGTAAAATTTGGCATTGCTGTCTAAGTTCAAATGGTTGTATCTCAGGGTGGAAAATTGTTTCTTGCTTTTGTCATTGAGTTTTCAGCATACATTGAGACACACAGACCCAAGAGAGCAATGACTTACCATGTTCTTACTCTGTGAGGACTATCCTCCCAGCAAGCCATTTATCTGATGGATGGACAGAATGAGTGATGGTTACTATTTAACACTAATGCAAATATTTAGGTGATATTTAAAAAATATAAATTAAAAAGTAATGGTATGCTTTAGAAGAAATCCCAAAGTTGATTGCAAATTAATACCATAGGCACAAAACAGAATGAAGTAACTTTTGGGGAGGAAAATGACAATTTTCCTCCATGTAGCATAATGATGTATGCTTAAGCTTGTCAAAGCATGAGGAATACTAAGGTCAGCTCAAATGGTCTGTGTTTTTCATTCTGTTTAGCACGAAAAGTGACAACTCTGCTCGGGAGCACTGCTGTCTACAGAAAATATTTTGCTGACTTCTGCAGACTATGGTTCAAACTCTTGTAATGTCAGGTCGTATCTCCCCAGAAGTGAATTATTTCTTGAAGTAGCCTTGTAGATATAAAAACCCCATTATTATTACCAAGCTTTGCCATCAGCAGTCTCAGCTTAAGGGTACTGTGGTGATTAATACTTGGGGAATGTCTGAACAGGGTTTGCATGCTGTGGAGGAACAGGATGCTTGTGCCATGCCTAACACAAAGTGGTCTGGCTCCGAGTTGCAGAACACAAGGTTAGACATGATAAAGAACATGGGTACTCTTGGCAAAATGGTGATTCATGTAATACTGACAGAAAGAGGTTATTTCAGGGCAAGAACTAGAAGTCTGTGGAGAAGCATGAAGTCAGTGCTTAAGGCCAGATACAGCTTTCAGGTAAACACGTATTTACCTGAGTAACTCCATCAAGACAGAATCTACTTACTTCATATTTGCCTAATTAGTTTGGTAGAATTGGTCCCTGATTTTCCATGCTGTACTTTCTTTTTCTTTTTTTCACTGCTTTCTTTTTTGCATCCTTTCTCAGCACCAGCTACCAGGCTTGCACTCGTTTAGTCCATTCTGTTCATACCCATGTTTACACTCTTCTTCTACTTGCCCTGTTTTACTTGAACATAACACAGTTATGAACATTATAAAGCTTCATGCCCACCTGTGACATCTTTGTTCCCAAAGTAACTCTGATGGTCAAAAAACAAAAAAGAGGGGTGCCATTTCAAACAAATGACACAAAGAATTGGGGTGCCTTGGTGTGGTTTCTGACACCACTCATAGCCAGTGGGCTGAATCTATTGCCCTTCAAGTCATCAATAGTCTTTCTGATAAATGCCAGTTCCTCTCAAGGATCCAGTACCTGCAAGGACTCTGGAAATCTTTCACGATGGTAATTTTATGCACATCACCCTTTTTAGAACTACACTGCCTATGACTTGCAAAGGCTGTGCTGTGCTGGGCTCTGTCCTTCATTGTTAGCACAGGGAAAAAAGATAAGAGGTACATAAATTAAAAAAAAAAAAAAAAAACAACAAATCATAGAATTTATTATTTCCATTTTTAATACCCAGGAAGAAATCATGGCAAGATAATATTGCTTTCTCACAAAAAGGCCTTCAGTGTAATATAAATGATGAATAAACATGGAAAGTAAAGACAAAGCTGCTGAAAACTCATGAGGCAGGGTGCCATTTCAATGCAGTGAGTGAACTACAGAACTGAATCCTAATTTTATTTTAAAAAGAATTATACCTCATTATTCCCATTGAGAGAGTAGTTTTCCTTGCCTGAATTGCATAGCCTTTTATTTGGTGTAAGTCACTCTCTCCATAGAAAGACAATTCTAGTCTCATTCATTTAGTCTTTCTGTTTTCTACTTGGCTGAGATGTCTAACCAACTCTCCCTTCCCTACAGAGAGCTGGCTTTACCTTCATTTGCTTTCCAATATGCTATTCAGAGTAACTTTCCTGCTTTCAGGACTTGGTCTTCAAAGCACCTCATTATTAAACTCCAAGTTATCTATTATTATTATTATTATTATTATTATTATTATTCCCAATACAAAGAAAATGCATTCAGATTTTAAAGCTAAAGAAGGTGCAGGCAGAGACTAAGCATCTTAATAAATATTTAATTTAGCTAGATTTGCTACTTAATTCTGAGTAGCCAAGTTCCATGCATTAATAATTGCACCTCTTGGTTTTACAAGCAATCTTTACCAATACAAGCATTGCTGCATCTGCAAGGACTGAGAGAACAAGCTAGAAGCTCACACTTTGTACTTATTATAGCTATTTATCTTAATATTCCTTAGGAAAGAATTAAGATAACTTGGCTGTAAAACTACCTCTTCCAAGCCTTAAGCTTATTTTGATGTCACAGAGAGCTGGCTGGACCTAAACTGAAAGAGTTTTCAGAAAGCCTCAGATTTCTGCACGGTGATTGACTCTGTCATCTACACTCACAAAAGCAGGCAAGCATCTCATCTTAGAGCTGGTTCATTTAAAAAACCCAACGAAACAACTACCCAGCTGTGGCAGAATAAAAGGAGTGTGTCTTCACCTGGAGAGTACAGCAAGGTGACTTGGGGACATAGAGACTGAAATCTGCCCAGCCTGGTGATTTGTAATAGCTAAGATATTTGTTTGTTTACAAACTGTAACAACTCCTTGAAGAGTACTTGGCAATATAAAACAGTTCATCTTGTCTTTAGGAGAGGAATCTAACTTTGCACAGGGTTTTAATAATGCTTAGAGTCTGTCAGTTGCAGCATTCAAGCAATGTCACTTGGCTTACCCATCTCTTCCCCCATTCCTGGAGTAACTGTCAATCAATATTCCCACCCTTTTGTGTTTCTATCAGAAACTATAATCAGATATTTACATGTCACTGAACTGCTAAGACGAAGTCCACTGCATAGCTGCTCGTCCTAAGTTAGCTGCCCTGCTGAGGCATACCAGTATTTCTGAATGGATGAGCTGCCCATACCCAAAAATTTTTTTCTGGGCTTTGAATAGTTGGAAACTTGCCTGCAATTCACACAGCTGGAAAGAGACATTATTGTTTTTTAGACAACTTTGTCAGTCTCTACGGGATATCTCTATGTACAGTGAGCTTCAAGACAGTAAGATGGGCAATTCCACAGTGGAAAGCTGGAGCAATACTATTGCTTCAGTGGAGTTACTCTGGATTTACAGTGCAGAAAGTCAGGTTGGAATCTGGACAACTAATAATGGGTCAGTAAATCCTTTTCTCACCTTTTTCCCCTCCCCAAGAAAGACAATGAAGATAATGAAAATGAAACTAGACCAAAAATAAAGTGAAGTGGCTGTTGCACACAGTTAATGCTGCACCCAGTGTTCTCATAAAGAACAGGGAGTTTCCACATGGGAAATTCCCTTAAACTCTGTGTTTATCCTCATGGGAGACGAGCAAGCAGCCAAGTAAGAGAATGCAAAGGATTCAGCTGCTCCAAGGGAAGATAGACCTTAGACTGCAGAGGGAGAATCAGAATTGCTATTCTTTTTAAATTTAATGATCACTGTAAGCAACAGATCTCTTAGTGGTCAGTGTGGCCAACACAAGCTTCGACGTGAACATCTAAGGAGAGAGGTTCATACTTGATCTTGCCTCAGCCTAGTGCAATAAAATACATGGTAAAGGACATTTTCTCAAGTACAGCACAACAGAAAACAGAAACAACACAGCTTACGCAGGAGGTCTAAGACTGCTTAACTCATACGTCTTGCAGCACTAAGAATATTTTTCAGTCTTGCTGTTTTCATACCAGACAAGTGTCTGATGTTAGCTATGTTGCACCAAGAGCCTCACCAAAGTTAGGGTGACACTTCAAGGCAGCTTTTCACAATGCAGCACCTTGAACACTGGTGTTTTGTTCCCACAGTCCAACACTGTGAACAGGGGTGGTGAAAACAATGAGTTTCACATTCAAAATAAAGCCTCACAAGCCTGCTATCAGTACCTTGAGTTCCCTTTACTCTTCCTCCCTCCTGTCTCTCAGTGGATTCTTGATTGCATTTACTTTTCTTTTTCCCTTGAAATTTTCCAAGCTTCATCCTTCTGGATACCAGAAGGCAAGCTGGGCTCCAGCTCTGAGAACAGACTGCTTGCTTCCTCTAATGCTGTGAGGAGTTTTGGCCCTGACCTCTATTGCACAGGACCAGGTGCTGCCAAGGGCTGTAGGAGAACTGAATAAGACCTCTAAGATACGACCCTGTGTGACTGCCTGGACTGGAAACCAAGTGAGCAGAATGGATGAGACTTGGAAATGCTACAGGAAATAAAGCATCCCCTTTTTACAAACTCAACTTCACCCTGTGGGACTGGAGCAGTCTGAGCAAAGTAGCTCCACAGCTAGTCCAAGACACAGCTGGAGTGCACTCCCCAGCTCCTTGCATTCAAACCTGCAGTGTCTGGCCTGACTTCTGAGCCTGGATGCTAGATTTAGGATCTGGCCATCAAGTGCTGTCATTAAATGATGTGCTAAGAATGGAGAAATGTCACTGAAGACCTTCCAAAGCTCTGATTCCATAGCTCATACATCCTCTTGCTGCCAAACTTGTTTCCAGAATGAAAACTGATCCCCTGCTCAACAGGGAAATGTGAGACCCCCTACATCCACCAGAAAGAAGGAAGGGAAGTGTCTTGTTCACAATCCTTCCTACTCTGCTTACATGGAACCTCAGCCAGAGGCAGTGACACAGGGAATGAATTTCTTAGAAACTGTAAGAAATGGCCAACACCGGGCTCGGCTTCCCTGTTTTAATCTTGTTTCATTTCCATTATGTCTAGCTGAAAACAGGCAGGTCTTCTATCCTTGGCCATGATTCTGGATCTAAACCTTCTCTGGACACCAATTACTTTTGCCCACAGCCACTGAAATCAATGGGACTTCACACACTGGTGCAGAAGTCTCAGCTGGAGAGCGATGATGTAAGATCAGAGCTTTTGTCTGCAATTCATGCATGCCTAAGAGTGCTAAAGAAATAATGGTTAACAATGAGATTATTAATTGACATATCAAGGAATTTATATCCCTTTGTCATGAATATAATGGGTAAAGTGAATATAATTACATTGAGTAAAAAACCCTACAGGCTATCAGTACCAGTCTTAATTTTACAGACTTTTTATGCATGTTAATGACAACATCGCTCAAATATTGTAAGTTATTCTGATTTTACTGGCAGGGAAGCAGAGGTTAAGTAAGTTTTTTAAGGCCACACAGCAAGTAAGTCCTTGGATTTATAACTCCCAAATCTGCCTTCTGCTTGTCCAGCAGGTCATGCTGACTAACTGTGGAATGCATATTTCCAACACACTCTTGAGGGACAAGAGGAATCAGAAGGAACAAAAGGTACAAATAAGTAAGAATTAATTCTAAAAAAAGAAAAAGAAGCTTTCCACCATTCAAAAAACACAAGTCAACTTCTGTTTAAATTGTCATACCTCACCAGTGCATTAGCCAGGAACAGGAGCACTAGAAGAATATGAGGGAAATTGTCCTGACAGAGTTTTTAACAAAAAACTGAAACAGACACAACAGCTTTATGTCACGAGATTTCCAATAAAAAGGAAATCTAGTATGTGCCTGAGGTTTCAAATGAAGTTTACGGAGGTTTATCCCAATATAGCTGAAAAGTTCAGAGAAGCCAGCGGATCTAGGCAGCCAGGAGACTGTAAGAAACAAGCAGTGATACTGTTATTTCAGCTTCTTGAAGACTATTTCTATGCTACTGCTCTGTAAGTCTGCTCTTCAGAGTTGGACCTACTGTATGCACTGGAATATTTATAAAAACCAAAACCTGTTTTAAGCAAATTAAGAATTTAAACACTCATTTACTTGTTTTAAAGATGAACCATTTTCAGAAAACTAAGAAAATTAAATGGAACTGACCCTGAAATTTCAAAGACCTTTTGTCAGACATTAACCAAGACAAGTGTGAAAGGAAGTGCTGATTACGTGACAATACTATAACCAGACCATCTGGAATCTGACTCTGGAGCAGGAATAAAGAATTCTTTTCCATTCCATCAAGAGTCTCCATCCATAAAAAGTTAATTTCCTTCTACAAGTAAACAAAAGGGATTTGCTCAACCTGCTACAGCTCCCTGAATAATCAGACAGGACTTGCAGAGGCCTTAATGCACTCAGTGGTTCAAGCTGCAAACTGCCTTCTCCCTTTTCTGACTGCACCTCATTTATGCTTACACACTTTATGGCATGGGACAAATCCCAGCCTATTGCTGGCAGATTAAAATGAAGTATCTGCAACAATCTTTCTCATGTACTGAAAGAGGTAGTTACTGAGAGTCAAGTGACAAAGTATCAACAAAAAACCCCTCAGAGATTATAGAACTGAATGGCCCTGTTTGAACTTGACTTTGGTTAAAGTCAAGCAGCTGGAAAAGCTCCTGATCCCATACTCACATGTAAAAAAATAGATGGAGAAATCACATATTCTGATACTTAATTTAGAACCTGACATTCTAAACTTACTCTGTGGGTAGTTAAGTAAGAAGCAGACACTACTCCTACTATGCATTACCGTTTCAGAAACAGACTTCTGAGACCCAGTATATAGAAACATCTTAAATAATGTTGCAAATAAAATTCACATTAAGAATCTTACTAGTTTTAGTCAAGAGTAAAAACTCCAATTCTGCTAATATTTCTTGTTACAAAACTAGGAATATTTTGCTCACTTCGAGAGCTCTGGTAAAATTAGACTTAGGTATCTGTAACTGGAAGAAGGAAAAGATTTTCCCCCAAACTCTTCTTTTTGCCAGGAGCATTGCAGCATGTCTGTGTCTGCCCAGTTTTCCTCGGAAACATCTGCAGTTTCTAAGGAAGTTGCTAATCTCTCTCTGAATCTTTCTCCTTACTCTTTTTGATCCATTACTTTCAGCATTCTTCCTTCATGCGCCAAAAAGTCACACTGAAACTCAGATCCTAATACTTATCTACCCAAACCAGGGAAGTTACTTAAATGAAATACTTTTATGAAGAAAATATGATCTGTGCTGTGCACCAGTGGCTTTCACACATGGTTTGTGGCCTCCAAGCTGGCCAAGCAGAGAGAGCAGACTGCACAGCACTGACTCCACTTCCTCTCCTCCCCACTGTGGCACCGGGTGCACATCCTTGTCTCATCTGTGAAGTGACAGGGCACAGCCAAAAATGCCATGGTAGGTTCACAAAGCAGGGTAGATGTGCAGCTGGTTCTGCCAGCTCACGGACACTGGGTGGTGACTGGGAACCACAGTGGTCTCACCTCTTAACATCTGGTTTGGCCTCGACAGGCTGTGTCCTACACCACTTGCAGCAGAAGGGGAGCATCTGCAGAGCTGTGTGTCCACTCCAGAGGCTATTTCAGCATCCTCCATTTGTCTATTACGAAGCCATAGCCAAAAGAATGGTGATAAACCTGGGCCACTCCTGTATGCTGATCTGTGCTGCTGCAGACTAAAAATGTCCAGAGACTACAACAAACACCCTGTTCCATGGAGCAGAGAGTGGTATCCACCCAGTCCCACTATCCGGTCTCACAAGTAGCGCACAGACTCCTTACATCCACTCTGACCTAAACCAAGTTCAGCTTGTTCACAGGTCACATTTTGGACATTTTCTGTTGACAGGTGAAGTAATCCACACACTCAGTTTGATTTAATAAAAGTAATGAAAGAATTAACTACAGCATTAAAGAAGGGAAGTAAAACTGGAAACAGTTTTACTGGTTTTTTTTCAGTTTTACTTTTTACTGAAAAGGCTCACACAACAAGGTTAGCTTCTTGTATCTTCATTACAGGAAAGTCTACAGTTTTACTGGTATTATTACTATTACATATTTACTATGACAGCAGTGAACCAGTGAACTGGAGCCAACTGTTAACCCTCTCTTCAAATATGGTCTCTTCCATCCCATAAAGGGCTTTCACTCTAGACAAAGCTAGGCAAATAAAGATACCTTGGAAATGACAATGGCTCAAGTAAGATGGGGGATAGTGTGCTGTAAGCAATAAAGATGAAAAAATGGAAAGAAGTTACAGGGAAGAAGTGTGTTTTATGAGCAGAATCCTCAGTGCATATGAAACGGGGTAAATCCCAAGCCAAAGTGAAGCGTAAGAGAGGCACAGAGTGGAGGACAGAAGATGAAATGACAAGGAGCGGCAGAACTAGGAAGAATGCTGTGGGAGTGAGAGTAAATTTCTGCTAGGGCTACCTGACACAGCTTCCCACTTCAGGCCCTTGGGGTCAAAGGCATGCAAGCACTAGTGCCAAGGCAGGGGCATGGAACCACACTGGGATTAAAGTGGCAAGTGCCTGGGTGCTGGCAGGAGGTGAAGTCTGTGGCCTTGTATCCTTACCTTAGTTAAGATTTAAAAACTGACTTGCAGTTAAGATTACTTTCTTGGCTTAAAAATGCATATAAAGTATTCCTAATTGCTCTGCTGGAGCATAGCTTGTTTCTTGGATGAAGACACAATTTTTCAAAATATACCTTTGAATTTCAGAACATACATAATGGCCTGAAGTTTCTGCAAAATAATTGTCCTTTGGGTAGAATGACTCAGAATGGCCCATACGAAATCCCCAGGGTCCCTGAAAGCCTGAAAATGCCATGAATAGACACCTTTCTGGCTTTATTGACAGACCATCTTTTAGTTCTCCCAAGCGTTTGTTCCATCTCTAGAAGCTTTCTGGAGGACTGAGTTAAGCCGAGGCCAATAGCTCCTCTAACCAGGGTTGAATTTCACATGAAAAAGGACAAAATGACCAAGTTTTTACCTAAACAAACTGTATTACACTAGCAAATGAGTTTCTCACTTTGCAAAACAGACAGCATAACTCTAAAAACCAAAGAGAATTGACATTTTTAAACTGACGAATTCACTTACTATCAAAGTAATGGTGCTTGGTGGGGGAAGCACACCTCTGAGAGGTGGGTGACGTTATCTACCCTGCTTCTATCACCAGGATCAAGAAAATATGTCACTAAGTCAGCACAACAAATAAAACCAGAACTGGTGGTATATTAAATACCAATCTGATGACAAATGACAGACACCAGAATTCCTTAAATCAGACTTTTTTCAAACTGATCTCACTGGAGGCCTTGTTTGCCATTTCTAAACATCCTTTTGGCACAGGAGTGCACAGAGTAAGGACACCCACATGCTCATTATCTGTGCACATTTGCAGGCTGTAGTTCTAGTAAACATTAGATTTTTGAAAAAAAAAGTTCCTTGAACTTTGAAATAAAGAATAAAGCTTTGACTTCTATCATAATTAAAAACTTTGAGAACAGCCTTCAGTTCAAGCTCTATGTTCACCACTGGTGTTCACTGACTGACACAAGGGTTCAAATCAGTACCATAAATGGGAAAACCTCCAGTTCTGTAAGGAAAACATCTGGCAGGATTGTGCAGTCCACATACAAGCTGTCATGACTCTCAATAGGATACTTCATTATTCTTCGTGTCATCTACAGAAACTGGTCTTGCCAGCTGAAACCTATTGATATCCACACATTTCATTTTTGTCTGAAAATATCTGTAGCCAAACAAACCAAGCCAGATGTTCAGCCTGCAATGAGACAACAATATCAGGATGAACATATGGTATTTCAATTCTTACATCCTAGCAGAAATCCACTCTATTACTTAGTTTTCAGTATGCACACTTCATTAAGCCAGACAGCCTTTAAACATTACTACCTTCACAACCCTGCAAGGCTATGTCAGCTTTTCTTTTGGAAAACTTACCTGCCAGAGTATTTCTTTGAAAAGCCCCTCATACTAAGGAATTTGGCTCATTAAGGAATTCATATTCTACAGATCAAAACAAATTTACTGTGATTTTCTTCTTGCTTTGCATTAAGAGAATGTTATCTGTTCTTCTTTCTTTGGCAAAGGAAAATGAGATATTATTGCATATACTTGATCCTTCATCTGGATTCCTGCCTTCTGATATTTAGATAAACATAACTTAATACACCAGAAATATTTAATGTTTTACAAAGAGCTTCTGTTCATATTTGGTAAAACTTCTTTTGCTAACCTATGTGCAGAGGGATCCTTGTATAAGAGGAACCAGTTCGGCTTCCACATGAGCAGCTGTTAATGTAGGCACACATTCAAACACGCAGTTGTCTGAAATAGCAGCACTCTAGACGTTGAAAGTCAAGAAGGGCCAGCTCAGGTTGCAAGGCTGCATGGCCACCCCTGTGAGATGGTGTAATCACAAGCCAGTGAAATCCTTCTCCTGCTAAGAAGCTATTACTGGTCACTCTTTGCACTGCGTATGGGCGTTGGGATTGGCCTTTAAGCAGTGATTCATGAAGGTATCACACTGCTCTGCCTGCCGTGCTGCTGTCTTGGCTCACTGCAGTCACTTCCCTCCTAGTTTCTGCAAACCATACATAGCACACAACAAATTCTGTTCCAAATGTCTCTCTCCCCATTTTTTCCTTAGCCAGAAGGCAGTTTAAAATCACAAATGGAAAGAATGTGTCACTTGAAGCCATGGTTGTGACTTGTTCACACTTTGACTTCATAAGATATTCCAATTTGTTGCTTTTTAGTTATGTAGATTCCCCGTTCTCTTGGCATTAATGAAGAACAACAGTTTTGTCTCATCATACTCATTAGGAAATACTAGTTGCTCAATGCTTAGTTACAGGAGTGAATTACAAACTGTAAATGCCTACAGCAGAGACACATTTTTCAGGGTTCTGCACATGCAGACTGCTCAGCTGCAACACCAGAGCACTCGTCCTGCTTTGCGTAAGAGCACAGACACACCAGATCACTGTCAGGGGGACTTCTAGTGTTCATCTCAGATTTCTCTGGCAGCTTGACTCTGGGAACACTTTACTTCCCAGCAATAAATAGCAAAGAACTACCAATTAGTTGCATTTGTTTTCTAATACTGTATGTTTTAAAAGCATCCCCCCCTTAAAGCCTTTGTTAGAGCAGTACAAAAAATGCCAGGCAACACAAAATTCAGCTGAAGTACCTGAATAAGATTAAGATAACAGGCACATCACAATACTCTGAGTGTGTGTCCAGAATTATCTCTGTTGTCACCAGAAATGAATTTAATAATAATACAGATTCAGGATTCATGATTCAACAGTATCTCATCAGTTAGAGAGTTCACAGAGAACTGCAGGTTATGAAACTGTGCAGTGACATTTGAATTCTTCTAGAAAGCTCCAACGCCACAGATGAAAAGTGCAGGAACAACTGGCAATGTTTTTTGTAACTCTTTGGAACACTAAGGAAATTTTACAAAGTGTATCACAAGTAACCAATCTACAATGATTAATGTCAAAATGTAAAAAAAAAAAAGAATAATGAATGAAGGAAAAGCATTCTGACCTAATTCTCACATCATTGAAGACTGATTTTAACCACCAATTCCAATATAAGCTGACTTCGGAAATAGGAACTTAATAAAGAGCTGACTTCAGAAATAGGAACTTCAGAAACCAGTTAATTTTTGTGTCAGCTGGGGAAACTATCTGCTCTGTTGAACGTCAACTTCGGGTAACATTTAAATATATGCTATACATTTTTATAAATCATGAATATGACACCAGACAATCTTACCATTTTTTTGTGTTTTCAGGGAAGTCATCACTTGCAATTTGTACTTCTGAATAAATGACTTAGTTTGCATTTCTCTAAGTAATTATGACCAAATATATTTTGACTAGAAAAAGAGCTACCTGACTAACTAGCTAACTAGAGCTAAACTAAAAGAGCTAACTAGCCAGAGCTGATAATTTTTACTTATTTATTAAAAACAGCCTTAGTTATTCATTGACTATTGGTAAAATCAAACTCCTCATCAGCTGCAGACCCAGAAACTACCTAGATCTTATGTGTCAATATTTCAAAATGAAAACATGTTCTTTATCTCACAGGAGCTTTTCATGACAAAAAGCCTCACAGCGATAGATCATGTCCAGTAATTAAATACCTGTTGTACTGTGGCAGCCAGAAATAAAATCTACCCATGACAGTCACCCAACAGAACATCCCCTTCTACAAGGCAAATTACCAACATGAGTGAAAAGAGAGCTGAAGATAAAGAGGTAAGGTACATGAACAAGTTACTATAAGGTAAGACAGGTGTGATCTTGCCATGGGATAAACGTAAGTACCAGGACAGCCCACTGTAGAGGAGCCTGTGTCTATCCTTTTTACACTCCAGTTTACCTTGCCCTATTCTGTCCACCAAGTTATTTCATGTCACTGGAGAAAGAAATCACTTCATACCTCCATGTTTGTTTTCCCTCTCAATTCCTTATTCCATTTCAGCTCATTAGTCTAAGAACAGCTTGAGACAACTATCTGTCTTGGATTTGAAGAGTGACTAATCTTGAATCTGTATTAACATTATGGAATTAATTTCTGGTGACAGCAGGGATGATTCTGTACCTGCACTTACAGGATAGCATGATGCACCTGTTATCTTAATCATATTTAAGCACTTCAGCTGAATTTTGTGTTGCCTGGCACAAAAATGAGTGCCCGGATCAAGGTATTAAGACACCACTGCAATAATAAATAAAAGAAATCTTATTTACAGACAATCCAAGATATAAAAAAGTCTTTATACTGAAATAGTAAAGCCCCCTATGACAAGTAAGCTTAAGTTACAGGAGGTAAATTCATTCTTTAGAAGCAGCCCTTGAAAAGGAAGACATTATTGTGTGTAGATATATTGAAAGGCACAGCAGACCTTTTTCAATAACAGAGGTATATACAGAGCAAACTCCACTTCTATTAGACATTTATCATGTCTTTATTTCAAGGAGCAACACTCATTACACAGTGAAGTTCAAACAGTGCTTTGGACTTCTTTCTGGTTTAAAACGTGAAATATCTTAATTTGAAAAAAAAATTTTCAAACCTTTTCAATGCGTAATTCCTGCATATGTGCTTATGCATGCAGCGAAATAGGAAAGGCTACAGCTTGGTTTTCTTGGTTATGTTTCATACTCCCTCACAGGTAATCTTTAATTTTGAGAGGCCTCTAGACCACATGTTCAACACCTGAAGTCTCAGAGAAGAGAGACAGACAGACAGCAATTTTAATTCAGCAACAATACTGAAAGTAAAACAGGCAAAGCTAAAGAAACTGTGCTCTGAAACCTGATTTATAGCAACTGCATGGTTGCCATTTCTTGTGTAGGGAACCTCCCCACTTCTGAAATATTCATTATAAATGCACATCAAACTCAGTAGAATGGGGTAGCAACATTACTGCTGCACTAATGTAATAATAAACCAAAACATACTTACTATATGTATTTATTTGTGGCATTCACCCATACTGAGAATACAGTTACAAATTATGCAGATAATACATACTGAAAGACAAAGTCATTAACCAGGATGCATGGTATTATTAACAGAAATGTACTTATTTAGACAAGTAAATGTAATTTAGATATATGATGAGTTTATATTTACCTGTTCGTGAACAATGGTACCATAACTGAAATACTCAGAAGAGGAATATGCTCTCATTCGGGTTTTTTTTAAGATGTTTTCTTTTCTGCAGCATTGTGCCGCTAAAAATGTATTGTGTCATCAAACTCTAACTTAAAAACTAAGATCAAGATTTATTCAGATGCAATTTAGAATGGGGCCCAGCTCCAGCGAAACCCATGTCACACATCAAAACAAAGACAACAACCCCCTTCATTCAAACCAATAAACAAGAAAGAAAACCAGACATGGTACCAGAACAGAACAATGTAGGTTACATTTAAATGTACAATAAATGTTTTATGCTATTTATCAACAACTGAGGAGTGGCTAATTAAAAAAATAAAAATTGATTCCTTAGGCTCACAGAATTCATTTTGTTTGGGATTTTCAAGGCAATAGCAAGAAAGAGAATTAGATGCCTAATCAGCATGGGGAGAGAGAATCCACCTTCTTTGAAAACCTCCAACTTACTATGCAATACCTTTCTAGCCTTCATAATGGAATATCGAATGGATTTGTATCCCTAGATTATTTACAACAGAGGGTTTCAAAGTGCAGAATGGATCAAGATTTAATTTCATACAATATTCCTAAATATTAGTATTTTAAATACTTTTATTCTGCATACTCAGAAAATAATTACCTTTAGGTTCTGTCTGAAAGTAACTGAAAAGGAAAATAATTCTAGAAAGGAATTCTATTCAATCAAGTTCTCTCCACAAACATGAAAACAATTATATGGTTCAGTCTGATCCTTATGGGAGGAAGAAAAAGTTAACATTCATGATATATTTCACAATGACCTAACAGCATTATTATATACATGGCAGAACACCTAAATCACTTTTTAATTACCCTTACAAAGAAAGGTTTACTTAGCAACATTTCAGCAAAAATGCAAGAAGCCCAAGGCTTCTTCCGAAGTACAATAAACAGTTTTATTCTGCAAAATTTACTTCAGGCAGGTATTAACAACATTAAATTCGTCTGGGGAAGACACACTACATTAACCTAATAAATAAAGGAGTAATCTATACATCAGAGACACAGTAAAACTTGAACTATTTCTCATTCTTTTTATAAACTAGCAGATACGAAACTATGGAGAGGCATTAAAATAACTATGGAGTCACAGCTTATCACTGTCTATATATCAGAATGTGTTATTACATTATTTAGATTTCTCAAAGAGGACTTTTAAGAGTCTTTTTCTTTCAACTGAAGCACATACAAAAAAAATCCCACAATAGATTTACCTCTCTTCATACGAAAAATAAACCAAATTTGGTTCTGTACTATATTTTTCATATGCAGGATTTTAATATTCATAAAGAAAGGCCTTTTCTAATCACAATATTTTATCAGAGAGGACTATCTTCACATCTTGCTTGCAAGTCAACGTAAGTCAGAGGTAGCTTAGGAATGCTTTAGAATTTAGTGTTTTACTTGAAATTAATTAATCCCTCTTTCAAAGGGGTTAATAGTAAGTACAAAAGGCAAACAGTATATACAGCTGCCACTGTCTGCACCAAGACAATAATTCCAAGAAGCTCAAAATTAGATTAGAACAGGGAAAAGGACACGGCACTTCTTTGCATTTGCTTCAGTGCACCAGTTCAGGCTGGTTTTCTACAAAAGGAAGCACCCCACTAACATAATATGCTATTCCAAGGGACAGAAGAGCGATGACAATGATGAGGAGCAGCACCCTCCAGAAGCCCAGGTCTTCCACAAACTCTTGCCATGTTGTGCGGAAACTGGAAAGAACTCCTTCACCTTGCTGCAGGTTTGGATTAAGAAGGGAATGGCTTTCCATTGCACTACAAAGGATTAAAGTTAAAAATACATCAGAGCAAAAGAATGCACCTGTAAGTATGGCAGTGATCCTACTAAGGGCAACTGAAACATTCTAAATTAAAAATTAAACCCCCCTACTGACTTACAGCATTGCTTCTGCTAAATCAAGACAAATCAGATCAGGAAAACACTCCTAATTCTGAACTTATTTTAGCTGAAAGGATGTTTTATTAACCTGTGCAAAGAGAATGGTATTTGTTTATGTACAACTGCACTGAATTTTCAGGCCTGCTACCCAGAAGCCTTCAAAGGTCAGTCCCCTTAACTCCTACTAAATATGGCTTAGTAAAATATAATGAAGCATAAGTTAAGACCTCGAGGGGCACACATTATTTGTTGTTAAAACAAATCATGACTAAAAATAAACTCTGATGAATAAAATGGAAACTTTAACCAACATTAATTTAGACGCTGAATTCTTCAGTAACCATTACTACTCTCCTGGATGTCTTTTTTACATGCCTCTTCTCTAGCATAGAAAAAATCACATAAAACAATAAATCTGGATAACAAGAAGTTCAGAAACTTTCTGAACTAGTTGGCATTGCTGTGTTTTCTGCCATATGGTGTTCAGTGACTGCTTTGATGTTTTAGCATTCTCTAAGTCCCCCTTAAATTGTCAGACTATAAGTTAGGGACCGGAATTCTCACTTTTAAATGAAAAACAAATATAAAATCTGAGTGAGGCAGTCTTCTTGACAATGGATCACCTTTAGAAAAGATGTAAGTTGTCTCAAAATATTGCATGGCTTCTTGTGTAATTCTCTAAATTTTGCTGGTTTGACAGTTGTAACAGGAAACTATCTGTTGCTTACGAAAAATCTCATGAAGAACAGGGAAGCTTCCTCATAGCTTGATTTCACTTAAAATTTTGGCCATCTGCAGTCTTACTACTTCTCACTAGAGTGAAGTTACATACATGGGTGTTTACAGGATCAGGCCCTGACAACCACAGAAAGGAAATGGTGGAATCAACCACATACTCAATGATATCAATAGTAGAATGTAAGCAGAGAAAAAAATCCATTTTTTCCCTTCCTTTTAACTCCTTTCAGTTGCCATATTCCTAGATATTTCTTATAGGACTAATAATAAAAATAAAATTAAAAAAAAAAACAAAAACAGGGAAAAGTAACTTCCAAGTGAAAACTAGCTGTAGAAATGCTGCTGTTCTTCAGGACAGAAATAAATTGAAAAATGATGGTTATCAGAAAAAAGCCTCATTCATTAATCTCTCTTCTAAGATTACACCATGGGAAAATTTCACACTATTCATATAGTATTCTTTCTCAGGAAGTACAACCCCTGAAGAACAATTAGCCAGAACTCCCACAGCTTGCTCAAGTATTGCAGCATCACGTGCACAAGATTTCAGGAATTGCCTATTAACAGCCTGTATTTTTGTTTTTTAAATATTTACCACGCTGCAAAGCTATTTTAGCTTGCCCATAGCTGCAGGATTTAGTCATCTTCCTTGCTTTCCCAAGCAAAACAAAGAGTTTAATAAAAGACAGCCCTTCGTGTAGAACAGAACTTCTTAGTAAGTACTAACTAGTTAATACATAACCACAGAGAGGTTAAATAAAGGTACAATGCAATTTAAGTGAAAAGATCACATGCCTGCTCATTAAAAAGGGTACACAGAAAATATTTTTGCTATTTTATATTATGACCCAATTAAAAGCAATGTTACTCAAGATATTTTTTATTATTACAAATTATAGCTGCATAAGAACTGGTAATGCAGCAACACATCCTCAGAGGAGTTTGCGCCACACAGCCCAGACAGATGTGTCCAACAGCAGGTGGGAGTTCACATTTGGACATGGTTGTGGCACAGCCACAGGTCCTGCTGGGCTGTGCAGAAGGACAGATGTCTGTGTGAGAGAGGGACAGAGGGAGCTCTGCCTCCTGGCAGCAGGGCTGCTCCACACCCGCAGCAGGGCAAAGCAAGCAAAACCAAATTTAACTTGGGAACAGAGCTCTGGCCTCTGCTTCCAGAGCAGCAGCAACTGCTTGTAACAAGGAGCAGAAATCTGAAGTCAGAGACTGTTTTTAGAAAGAGCATTATTTCTCCATAGGTTCATACATAATGTAAGAGTTCAGAGGGCAGAGGACAGAAGACATTAATCTAAATGTCTCTAAAATGTGAAAATAATACGAAGAGGGAGAAGTGAAACTGTGGAGGTCTGAAAAGCCAACTGGTAAAAAGACATTATTTATTTACAAAGCAAACAGCACACCCGCTCATTTGCTTTGGCTCCTGTAGGCATCTGCTATTTGTTACTTTAAAAATAATGTATTTCAGACATTTTAAACACGTTCCCAAACAAGCTGGGTAGTGCACTGTTTATGTCTCTGTGCCTGTCCCCAAGGAGAGTTGCTGACTTCCTGGCCAAAGCAAACAATATAACATTTATGAAGGTCAAGTAACAAAAAGGAAACTATGTTCATTAAAGGGACACCATCAAATCAAAAATCAAAATTTAAATGGGGATGAGCTGTTGGTCCATATCTTTCAATAAAATCAGGCTAAGTGCACTTCCGTGTGTCAAGAAACTTTCAATAAAAGTTAGTGAAGTCAGAAAATGTAATATGCACTAACTCTTATAATGTATAACCATGTAATTTTGAAAATAATTAATTTTCTGTTTCAGGGCTTATAACAGTCTCTCTGACAGGTGGGGTCACCTGATGTATAAGAACTTCATGTCTGCTCACTGGAAGTATTGGGCATTATTTCTGCCACTTTGTTAGTTTCACCTTTTCTGTTTTCTCAGCTTAGATCCAACTCCATGTCTACAGCCTCTTTTCTGTTTACAGTACAGCCTGTCTACATTTTCACATAAACTGAGCAACAGTTATATGACAAAACTCCCTGTCTTTTGTGATATAATGTTCCAGTACTCATAGTTCATGGTTATCATTAGACAATATAAAAAAAGCCACCACCTTTTTGAATGGGGGTAAACAGTATAATAAGACATACTAGAGAGCAGAAGTCACCACTGCTTTATACAACAGGACTGAGAGTTTTCTTTATGTAGTGAAAATACATGTTTTATGCTTTGTAGGACTTCATTGCATTTTTCAGGGTAGCATTAACTCCTGGAACTGACTAATGAACCAAGTCTGTTCTCCTAGATGTTTGTTTTCCACTGAGAAACTTCTATTTTATGGCATACAGCTTTCAGTAATTAGAGCTGCATTTTGTGCTACAGAATCACAATTTATTCCTACTGGCTTCCTCTCCCTTGTAACCCCAGGTTTTTGTCTATGCCATCCCAATTTTCCTCAAGGTTGCCTGTGTCTCACTTCTTGGTATCACTAACATGCTTCTATTTCTCATGCTTTTCGTTTTTTATTTAAGAAAATTCTAAGTAAGCACAGTCCCAGAAACAGACCTTTAGGAGTTCATTAGTAACCTCCCTCTAATCCAAAACTTTCCCTGAAATGGTCAGCATTTTTCTCAAAATCTTCAGTTCTGCATGAACTGTCTCTTAAGCCACCATGAAATTCTTACTCTCCATCTTTTCCAGGACTACTAATGATAGAAATTTTATATACGGCACCATATTAATCGTTTATTCAAGTTCAGATGGATGAAAAGTCTGCTACTCCTTCTTTGCATAGACAATCATCAAAGGATGTCAGGTTAGCCTGTTATACTGGCATTTTGCATTTCACACTATTTCCTGCTTGGCTTTTTGGTAGGTGGTAGAATATTTATGTTTGGGACTCTGTAATGGAAAATGAGTAACTATTTTTTAAAATTTCTACCATGAAATTAAAATCTCAATAGAATAAGTTCTTTTTTTCCTTACATTTCATCTGTTTAAAGAGATTTTTCCAAAATTTAACACTGAATTTTGATTTAGTCTGATAATATCAGGCCAAATTTGATATTATCTGTTTTGAGGAATAAACAATCAAGTCAATCACAAAAATCTAAAAGCCATAAACAATACTTCTCCTAGTAATTCTTTTTGTTTGGTAAATACCTTTCGCTTTCAGCCGTTTGCATTGTCTCCAGCTTTGAGTGAGCTCCTCTGTTAAATCCTTTCACCTCTTGCTCCTCTAAAGATTCCAGCAGTCTAATCACATCTTTATTCACACCCCTTCGTTTGGCAAGAACAAGTGGTGTTGCACCTTGATGGTTGCTAAAACAAGGCCATAAAAACACATAAGAAAACTTTAATATAGAAATTTTGTAACAAGTCAGCTTAGCTCAACATATTACAATTAGTAAGTCCTCAGAACTATTTTCTGTTTTATGAGACAGTAATGGATTCCAACATATCCAAGTTACAGCACAATTGTCTACAGAAGAAAATCAGTATATTTAGGTTTGAAATTGCACAACTCTTTCCCCCCCTCTAATTAAATCAAAATTCCTAGGACTCTAATCTAATTGGAATCTCTGGGTGTAACAGAAAGAAAAAAAAAAGAGAAAAAAAAAAACCAAAACCAAAACCACCCCCCCCCCAAAAAAAAACCACAAAAAAAAAACCAAACACCCAACAAAAAAACCCCGTAGATTTATGGCAATGTTCAAGTTTAACCTTAATTTCAAGAAAGAATTGTGCAATCTGGCTCCTAATAGATCTTCTTCCACAAGGGTATTAGGACATGAGGCAAAAATGAAATAAAATACAGATGGTCCCTCTGTTGCTATTAAAATAATACTGAATAGGTCCAGAGCTGCCTTTAGACCAGGAATTTCCACCAGAGCTGTTTGAAATGAGGGGGAAAAAATCCCAACCCACAACCCATAAATAATCTGGTTTACCAGTAACTAGTTTTGCTAATGAAAACATTAATGAGGGACAGGTGAAAAAGGGACAGATTTAAAAACTCAAAGGTTTTGACGTTACTCCTGGTTTTTGCACACTTGTGAATATGCAGAAAGTTCCACAAACAAAGTAATTCAGTACAGGAATGAAACAGCTAGTTATTTTGCAGCTTGAGAGCTTCCATCTGAGCACTGGCATCTGACAGCTGCTGGAAGCCAGAAGGAAAGAATATACAATATTCTGAGTCATAGACTTTGAGGGAGGGCAAAAACACTGAAAGGAAGTATTGTTACCAGAGGAGTACGGGAATGAACTGACACACACATATACTGTATTTGTCTTATATAGTACAACAGTAGAAACTGGGGTGGAGAAAATTCCTTTAAAGTAGTCAATGTGATTTTTTCTTTGGTGCCAACCACCCACACCTGGCTGTCTGGCCAAACCAGGGCAACAATGTCATCAATGAGGCAGAATTAGATACAGCAGCCCACATCAGCTATTTTCATTTGCTTAGCTTGTTGCACAGACTAGCAGAAGTTGCCTCTTACTCATTTCCTATCTTTTTATTTTGTTTTTTTAATTAAACGGTACTTCGTAAAGTAGAATTGCACCAAATACAGCATTTTAGCAGCAGCAGGTTTATATGCAAGGCTTTGGTGACAGAAGACTAATATATTATAAAATATGTATTGTAAAAAGTAACTTACCAAATATCAATTTTAAGTCCATTAGAAACTAGGAACTGGATGGTATCGACATGCCCACACAGGTGAAGGGCTGTGTTACCCTGGTAATCAGTGGCTAGTAGGTCAGCACCAAATTTATGCAAGAGTTGACAGATGTCTACATTTCCTCTGGCTGCAGCCAGGTGAAGGCCAGTTCGGCCTCGGCTGTCACGAATATTTGGGTCGAAACCACTCTCTAACAGTCGTTTGGAATAGTTAAAATCTCCATCAATACAAGCCTGCAGCAGCGGCACATTTGTCTGGGAGGAGTCGTTCACAAAAACGTAGGACATTGCTCTGATTCTCTCAGGAGGAGGTGACCAACCTGCAAGTAAAAGAGTGAAGAAATGATGGTGAAACCAGGGAAATAAACACAATGCTAATATTCAGTAGACTGCTCAGGTTCCCAAACAAGAACGCAATCTAGCTTATAGGCCAACTCTGAAATCTTCCTTTTAGTACACATTAACTTTGTGTGCTGCATTCCCTTCTGGTGACATGGAAAGAGCTCACACCTCTGGAAAGAGCAGCAAAGCTTTGTTATGAGAGAAAACTGCTAAAATCTCTGCCACAAATGCAAGATAGGTGATTAGTTTTCAACCCAGAAAGGAATCACACATAGTAGTACCGATATCAAAGGGCAAAACACCACAGATCGGGACAGAAAGGAAGAACCTTTCATAAATGGGGAAACTCTACACAACTCAATCCACTGGTACAGTGACACTCACTGAAATTTTTACCAGCTATAAGCAAAGCTGCTCTAATGGGATTTTCACCCTCTAAATTTGAACTTCAATGCACAAACTACAGTACAGCTAAAAATGCTTGATTAATAAAAATACTAATTTCTTCATTCTGCAAGAAATATATTTTTCAATAGCTTTCCAGAACATTATTTTTACAGAGCCAGAGATACACAAACTACTGAACAAACAAGAACAGCAATACAGAACACAGAAAACTGAATGTATTAGGTGAAACGGCCCACTGAAAACTGGAAGTGGGTACAAGAAAGACAATGGTAAAATCAAGTACAGAGCCACTGTGGGTTTGACTAGAACCCCACCATGGAGAAACACAAATGTAGTTTCTTTGGCTTAATATTAAATAAAGGATTAAGTCCTTTTCTGTATCAGAACATGAAAGAGGAAGATAAATGTTTCACTATGGATTACTCTGTATAAAGTATTTTATGAACTATGATTTCAGTTTTGCAGAAGAATATTTAAAGGATGAGTCAAATAATGAGGGTATGATGAGACTGTGCTTACAAGACACAGAAGAGATTACTTGAAAACAACATGGAAAAAGAGAATGATTTAGCAAGAGAATAGTAAAATGTTCACGAGGCAATTTTAAGAAGCAATGAAAACATCTAGAAGACTGGACAACAGTCCTCTTTTTGCACTGCCTCAGAGAAGAGGTAAAAAAGAAAAAAAAATCATATAAACAAGAAAAAATCCTCTAGAAGAAATCTCAATAGAGACGTGACAAAGTTCAAGTGACAGGAGGGAAAAGTGATTTTACTAGATAAGCTTTGAATAGAGAGTGAACTGAAACATCACTTGAAACAGTATTTTTCATTTGCCCAGGGTTTCTATTCTGGGTTCATGGTGTAGCAGTGCTCTAATTAACTTTCTGAAACTCTTATTAAAATTGCTATACACAGATTTATATTTTCTCATCTATATAAGGTATCCTTCCACACCAGTGCACTCATTCAGCCAGGAGAATGGAAACATGGCCAGTAGCCAAAGAATTCAATTTAAAACCTCTCCTTTTTTGAGAGTTCATAATGTCTATATTTTATAGCTCTTCCCCTGTGTTTTAGATCAAATTTAAGATCAAAGTACCTACAACAGTAATTTCAAAATGTTTACACACTGGTCTGAATAACAGCTCTAGCACTGGCGGGGCTGTTGAAATTAATAAATCATATTTAAACTTCACTAGGCTGTGTTTCCTAACTGGACAATTCTGCTACATATATCAACACTGTCTAGTTTTCCAGTGCAGGAATGCACAAGCTTTTTTCTTTACTGGATGCTGAAGAGATAGAGATAGAAATAAATTCTATGTCTTGGTAGCTGTATAAGGAATGATTTTAAGCAGAGTACATTCCTCTAGGCTGCAAGTATGTTTTTAAGCACGTGATAGGACATCACTGGCTCAAGAACCCTTTTCCACAACCATCTCCAAGAGCAAGTGGCCAGTTCACTGATACACCATAAAACTTGGCATGAGACTGGTGTCATGTAGGGCACTAACAACTTCCTAATAATCCTATACAACAAGAAAGGACAATGTAATTACTTGCATTTTCAATGAATATGTTACAACCCCCTGGATGCTACAAAGCTAGGATTCCCAGCTGACAGCAATTTCAATTTCTTTGCCCATTTTCCACCCAAAACATGAATGATACGAGAATTCTTCTTCCAATCTGCTCGTCCAGTCTTCGCTGAGAAAAATAATGCGCCCAGTTTCTCTGCGATGTGATTGTGACCTTTATATTCTGCACTAAATCTTCCCTAAAGCAAGACCATAAATAATTTTAAAACCTCCAATTATCAGCCATAGTAGCAGCATATCAATAGCACAAACCCCTACTTGCACTTGAGAAGAAGATTGTGATTCGCTTGTAAATTAATGCTCGAGTGTTTAAACCTGCTTAATAAAACAAGGCCTAACATAAATCAACATGAGACTATTATATGGAAGAGACTTAGGCTATTTGCGGAACAGCATGGCATGCTCTGTTAAAGGCAAGCTCATGTTTGTATTTTCATACCAGATGTGTATGTCTGGTAAAGCCTTACAGAATTCCCCAACTTTGATGAAACATTAGCTAATAATACCAGGAAAAAAAAAGTCACCTCCTTATCTTCTGAGAAAAGGATGTGCAAAGACTAGCAGTTAACAGGAAGTGTAACTGGAAGTAATTCTGATTCAGAATTTATTATCACTAGAATCTTCTAGAACTGATCACTGATGTGTAGAAGACTAAAGTAAAACCTTAGTATTTCACAATAAGAAAGACAAAGATGAAGCAAATCCTTCTTCCCAATACTTGAAGATTGTGGACTAAACAAATGCATTCACAAAAAAAACCCCAAACTGGACCATCTGGTTTGATTTATCTTTGTGATTAAAAAGATTTTTTTCTACTATTTCACATATGGCTAGCTAACTTATGCCAAATACAAGCTGCATACAAAGCTGAACTATGCACGGTCTTTAAAATGTCAGTCCCCAAACGACATGTTCTTGCCTCAAAATTAACCCAACTTAGCACAATTTCATATGTAACAAAACTCCAAAAAATTGCCAAGTCAACTTAATTAGGTATTTTTGATTAAACAAATGGTGGTTACATTTCTGCCCACAGTATCAAAAAGCTTACTGCTGCCATGACTATCTAATACAACAGATTTAGGAGCAAAATTTAGAAACAAAATGGCATTAGCCATTCCCTTTAAATCGCTTCTGAAAGGTGAATCGGGTAACAACTCTGAACCTGTCCATAAGCTGGTACACTACCAGTAAGGACTGATTTCCCAGGCACTAGTTAGGACAAATGGACTTGCATGAGTAACAAGACACAAAGTATTGCAAAATTACCATCCTGAACATCCCTAAAAAGTACTACTACTAGTTAAATAAATCTAATTTTTAAAGACTGAATTAAATGACTGCTTGTAAAAATGCATCACTATCTACTGAAAATGTATCTGTTAAACAGTATTTTTGTTAAAAAAAAAGGTTTGCTTTTAATAACTTGGTGCTTTGACAGAAAATTAGTTTCATGAAAAAAGTAAATTCAAAATATCCTCCCAAGCTAGGACTCCCATTAGAAAGGCATAATATAAGAAGACATTTTCCCATGATTTATACATTTATATAGGCTCAACACAGTGTACTTCTTAATTAATAATTTTAGGAAGTATGCTGTAAGCCTCTTCAATGACACATGTGGGCTAGTACAGGATAAGAGTACTTAACCAAGCTGTTTTGTTTTCAAAAGTAATGCTTATATTAATTGATTCTGTAAAAATAATTTATTTAATAAGAGTCAGTTGTCTCTCACTATACTGGGTACAATGGTAACTCCGTGTCAGACACTCATCTGTTGCAGGACACGTTCTCGCCTGCAGAAGGCAGAAGTGATCTTGAAAAATTCAAACCACAGAGCTAACTGCAAGTTCTGTCACTTCTTAAACTAGACCTAAAATTTATGTTAACTGTGCAGAGTTTTATTTTACAGGAAATACATGCTGTTGCCCCTGCTTTCTCATTAAGTTCAACAGCTACCAAATAGCCCCAGGAGCAAGAGAAAATGGCTCCACACGAGAGACAGAATCACCCATGGGATCCATCCCTCCACTACAAAAGTATTAATGAACCTGCCAAATTGGGATTAATCACCCAGTCACTGCTCCATAGGACATAATAGTTCTGCAGAACTACAATATTTCCCAGTACATTCAGGAAAACTGAACTAATTGTCCCTATTTTAAAACAACACATCAGTACAACAGAACAGTATCAGATTGCTCAATCCTTGAGATTTCTCAGTATTAATACACACTTTGACACTTAGAACCTAGGTATCAGTAAGACTACCAATAGAGAAACTGCCACCACCAAACAAAACTAAAGAAATAAAGAATAAAGAAACTAAAACAAAACCAAGAAATAGTAACCTCCTACGCCAGCAAACGATATGTGTTACTTGCAAAATTTGCATTTGTCAACTCCCTTGTGGTAAACAGCATCCTCTTTCTGTAATGCACTTTGAAAGCACTTCAGTGGCAGTGGCTTGCAGAGCCCTTCCTCTTCATTATTTAAGTGAATGAAAAACATTCCAGTACTTTCCTTAAAATGCTGAGGGGGAAATTCCTTGCTAAGTTTTCATGCACACATGTATTTATGTGAGCTCTATGCGTAAGTTACTGAGAAGTCATTTAACTAAATAAATATTATATTTCACCAAAAATAATGTGATCAACTCATTTCCATTTAGGAAAGAACCCCAGTATGTACATCAAAATCCACTTAGGTTCTGTATTTTCTATTAGAAACCTTTATCTTTTCAGTACAACTGGAACAGAGTTTTATGGCTCCACTAATGTGGAACTGCTGCTAAAAGCAGAACCTCAGATTAAGTACAGTGTGATGCCTATTTTACACACTGCTATATTTTGCAGCATTTTCCCTTTCTAACTTTTGCTATTTTTTCAACAGTTCCTGGATTTGAGGTATCACAGCAGGTTTGCAATACCTTCATCCCCTCTCATGTCCCTACTCAGCCACATCACCTATCAGTAGGTGATAATAGAATAACATTATTTATGCCATTTGTTTCCAATCATTCCCATTCCCTTATACAGACATGAGACATACAGGTAATGTTCTCTTTATGTCAGGACCATCCTGTGAGTAGAAACTCTGGTGCACTGCATATACGAAGTATGCATTACTTTACAAATACAGGCTACAAAGTGCTTTATGAAAAAGTTTTAACAACTATTACTGCTCTTAGGGATCAGCAGACGATGGCATTGGGAAACGGGGAGCTTTGCTCATTACTGCCCAGTACATCAACACTACAAGATAAAAAATGCACAAGATCTCAAATGCCAATCCAGTGTTGCAGAATGCTTCCACAGATAAAAGAGTACAAGCTTTGTGTATTTATGTACACAAAACAAGGGAACAATAAGAAAGAGATCATTATTTTAAAACACCTTTATCAACAAGCAGTTTACATGCATTCTATCCTTGCTAAACTTAACTGTTAATTCAGTTGCAACACACGTTCCAGCACATTTAACTTCTATTAAATATACTGCTAAGTATTTTTGAACATTGCTCATCTTTCATCTTCTGCACAAGAACTATTTAGGAAAAAAGGCAATTTACAGATTTCTTCAAATAATCTGTAACTTTAATTCCCCACAAATGGCTCAGTTAAACTAGTATATAACTGCAGTACTCTGATCATTGTGGCCAGTTTGAATACATCTGTTCTTATACACAGTTATTGAATCATATTGGTCATAATTATCAACCTCTTCACAAATGTTTACTCTAATTCCTTTTTTGTTTCTGCTGGGAACATGTAGGGTGTATGCTGGTCAAGAAAACATTAAAGATTACTATGTATTGTTTTGTTGTTGGTTTATTTGTCTGGTTTTTAACAGAGTAGAGAGAATTTGTCCCAGTCTTAATTAAGTGTTTGTGTTTAAATTTGCTGCAGACTAGGAGCAGTCTTCTGGAAAAGAAGACAACATTGACCCGGGAACAAGGGATAGCTGCGGCTGGCCGCAGGCTGCCCAGGCAGGAACAGCACTGGAGTCTGGATGGACACTGCCACCACGTGGACTGACGAATTCCTGTCCGACTGGAGGGACGCACAGAATCATAGAATACTTCGAGTTGGGAGGGGCCTTAAAAGGTCATCTGGTCCAAATTCCTTGCCACGGACAGGGACACCTTAGACACCCCTAAACCAGGCTGCTCGGAGCCCCATCCAGCCATGGCCTTGAACATTTGCAGGGATGGGGCATCCATGGCTTCTCGGGGCAACTTGTTCCAGGTTTTCTTAACTTTTCCTCACAGGGAAGAATTTCATCCTTACATCCAATCTAAACCTGCCCTCTGTCAGTTTAAAGCCATTCCCACTTGTCCTATCATTTACATCATTACATTCCCTTGTAAAAAGCCCCTCTCCAGCTTTCTTGTAGGTTCCCTTTAGGTACTGGTGTGGTGTGTAAGCCTGGACTCACACAGACCACTTTTTCTACATTTTTGTGGTGTTTTCTATTTTCCTGGGAAGGAAATTATGAAAGGCCTGAAAATAAGGTTTTATGAAACTTTATTAAAGGATTCTGAAATCCAAACTGCTACTTCTTTGCAGTATAAACACCATTCTCATTTAAGCTTTGATCCTCTATTAGTGAAATGAGGACTTTGGTATGTTGCTTGAGCTCTGAAACCAAAGGTATTTAATTTTAAAAAGTATGTATTTGTGCCTGTTTCTTTAAAAACACCGGAAACTAAATCCAAAACACCCCCCACACCCCCCAACAGAAAGCCCAGTCCTTACCTAGACAAACAGTAAGTATGACACATTTACTAAAATGGGAAAAAACTTTCCGTGTCCAGCAAGAATCATCAGAAATCAGAACTTAGTAAGAGCAATAAAGCAAACTAAGAACCTGTCACCAAATGACTTATTATTGTACAGTTCATATTTTCTTCCTTTTTTTCCTTATAATATATATAATAGCTTCTATGCCCTTAGTCATACATAACCTTGATGACATGGCCTTAGTGTGCAACATCAAATCCGGTTTAGTGGCTAGTGAACAGAAGCAGGTCACTTTTGAAAGCAGATGTCTTCTAAATTTGTAAGTCATTTATACATAACTGTATGCTTGACTTTACCTTTCAAAAAATATATTGCTCTGCTTGTTTATTGAAGTTCATTATTTTATACCAATGATGTATTTATATCAATATACCGATGGTAAGACAACTAACACTGTCAAATATGCCACTCTTACTAGAATTGCTGCATACGCATATTTCTGCTCAGAATTTTCATGTTCACACGGTAAATCATTAAACCAGTTCATCAAAGACAAATGTTAAACTGATATATTTACTCTTTCAAATATTCTAAATATTTATCAACACAGCATGACTAAAAATTGTATCATGGTGGATCATGTTAAGTGACATAGTAAGATGAAATGGTAACACTATTAAGGTTGTATTTCTAATTAATATATATGTAGTGATACTACTTTTGCATAAATAGTTACTTCAGCATGTTTAGGCTCAAAAAAATTCTCCATGTAAGCAAACATACAGTACTAGTGTCTGCCCAACACTGTCTTAAGGTACTGAAGGGAGTAAACCAGCAGCTTAAGCATTCCCAGGATAACAGGCAAGTCTGAGGAGGATCAGGGAGGCCAGCCTCAAGCTCCTGATCTGCACAGGGGCTGGAATTGACCAAAAATGCAGTGAAAGATGATTGAAAAGAACCTGAGAGTGAAGTAGCTCAAATGAAGTTTACCAATTGCATCAATTTATCCTGCTGAGCCTGGAAACAAAAGACATCACACATACAGGGGAAACTTCCACCTTTAGGTAACTTACTAAATACCAGTAACTCGTCTGTAAAAGACCCAATATTCAACATGAAACCTGGTGTCTAGTCAATGAACAGCAATACCCATGTTTCTTTAAAGAGGTTTGACAAGTTCTATTTGAGGAAGGATGAAGAGAAACTGTAAAAATAAGTCCATGACAATTATTACTTTTGTGAATAAGAAGCCAACGCAACAGTAGCGACAGCAGATCACAACAAAGATCCATTTAGTTTTTCAAATGGTGGCCAAAAGCAAAGGCCAGAAAGAACATAGAGTAGTGCAAGCATATATAATACTGCTTCTTCTATTCAAAATGGATGGGGTTTCTACATATTTGGCACTGCCTCCACCTCTGAATCTGCTCTTTCTTCTCTTGAGCACAAATACTTCTAATACCCACAACATACTCTGGTGAGTTCTCCAACTCAGTTACCTGTGAAGAACAACATCTTTTGATCTTGCTGAATCAGGGGTTTGGTAGCTTCCCTTGTGGACCCCCAGCTCTGCTGTGGGAAGAACAGACAGTGCACCTCTGCCCATTCTTTTCCTGCCTCTCATGATTCTACAGGCCTTCATTACAGCCTCCTCAGACATCCCTTTCCAGGATGAATTTTTAAGTCCAGCTTACTTGGTCATTCCTCATCTGGAAGGGGGTCTGTGTCTATGACCATTCTTGTTTTGCTTCTCCGAATCTCACTCATTTGTATTCTGTTTTCTGAGCTGGGAGACAGAGCAGGAGTGACTCAATCAGGATGTTCCGGGTGAACCATGGATTAGCACAGTGGCACGACAGTATTCTTTGTTCTTTACTTGTTTCTCAGTCATATTCACTCTTTGTTTTATCTTTTTCACTGCTGCTTAACACTGTTGTTACATTTTCATGGAACTGTTCATCTAAACTACAAAATAATGCTCATTACTGAGAGCCCAGTATTTCATATGGGAAGTTAGGATTCTCTTTATGTTATCCAAATCCCTCTACCTACACTAAACTCATGTGCCAGTACATTGCATTATCCAGTTACTCTGTTTTATAGGGTTCTTCTGCAGCTTTTCACAGCTGACCCTATCTTTACTACCCATGTCCTGGCAAACACTATCACCTTGTTGCTCACTGCCTTTTCTAGGCTTGACATGCAAATTCTAACAGTTCAGAAGCCAGAACTAAAATTATTCCAGTCTTACTGTTCGTAAGTTCACTAAAACTGGTGTCCCGGATCAGACTGATCCCACTCGCCCAGTGCTCTGCTTTTAACAGCGGCCATCAGAGCTCCCCCTTTGGGAGGGCACATGAGCCTCGCTGCTTCCTGCAGTCCAGTCTCCACACACACCCCAGCAGCCACTACGGTACCTCGGGCACCTCCCTGAGCAGCTCTTTTAGCAGCCCCTCAACAGACTTCTTGTCCACTTTCCAATCCATTCCTGAACCTGCTCACACTGCCACCACAGTGGCCCTGTCAAACCACCCTCCCAACAGCCCCAGCAAGCAACTCCCATTTCAGTGCCTCAAGACTGGATGAGTAACTCTCACTTTATTCACTGCCTTCATTGCATAAGTTTTGGTCATGCCCCAGCAATCTCCTCAGTGAACAATTCTGACTTTCCAGTCTTTCCTCTTAAGGAGGCTGATCCCCTTGTCCCTTTCAGCTGCCCTTCCCTATTCCACTGTATCCCTCTTCCAATGCAGAGACCGGAACCACACACACTACCCCAGATGCAGGTGCACCAGCTGCAGCAGCAAAATGGTGCCCTCTATCTTCTTCTCATTACCCCTCTGAGGACAGTCACCATTTTCCTTGCTCTCTGGCTGCCATGGCACACTGTACTTAGGTTTCCAGGGAACATTCAGTGCTAACTCCAAGCACTTTCTCTTGATTGGTGGCTGCCAGTTCTGAGTTCACCACCATGTGAGCATGGTTTAGATTATTCTGCCCAAGACATCATCTTACTTTATGCACACTGAAGCTCATGTGCCACCTTTCTGCCTTTTTCCTTTTTTTGGCAATTTCTTTTTGCCTTCTTTATAATTTTTCAACCCAACCACTTCTGCATGTAAGAAATTTCTTTGATGCTATAAGCATCCAGTCTCCTCAAAAGCCTCTGGTATGGTACTTTGTTTTAATGCTTCCTGAAGATCCACATCACCTGTATCTACAACCCTACTCAGTAACCCTGAGTAAAAGCTGATGAGCCTTGGATGTAGTAAACTCTCTGAAGATGTACCCAATCTCAGCCCCTAACATGCAACACGGACAGGCATATTCTTCTGTGGATAAAAACCACTGAGACAAAGAAGACGGACAAGCATTTTACACCATCCAGGGGCAGCCCATACACCAGAAGCCTTTCCTGAAATATGCTACTGCCCTTTTTTTGTCACCATCCACTATTGCTGGTCAGACACTCTGAGTGCTCTTGAGCACGCTGAAAGAATATAATCAGTGAGCATTACAGGATTTATGCCTTTTGAGTTTATATTATAAAATTCAGCTGATGTAGCTGCATTACTTGGATGTCAGAAATTTGCTGACTGACAAAACTGGTGTTTAGGCAGCTCTGTTCCACTCAGCCAACTGAAATTTTATTGATAAAGTAAATAAAAAAATGCCACTTGGAAAACTGGTGTTGATACATCAATGGAAGCCAGCATCTAAGTCCTGTAAGTACAGACAAGGCTGCAGTGAGGGACTGCACAAGATAAAACCTTTTTCCCCACATATTTAGTAAGTATCATCTTTAAACAGCAAAGCAAACCACAGCAAAACTGACTATTTCAGTCTTTGTGCTCTTGACTTAGAAAAACAAAAAACACTCACAATGGACATTTTGTGGAACAAGCCCATGCACTCAAGACAGGCCTGTCACCTCCTCTAACAGCTCCTCATAGAGAGACCTCTATGGATGGCCTCTCCAGAAAGCTCAATGCTTCAGGGATCGTGTATTTCACCTAACACGTATAAACGAATCCCTAATAAAATATCTTACGTGCTTATTAACTGACCTATCTGGAAGTGGAACATCCACAACTTGACATCATGTGGGAAGATATTAACTGGCAGATTGATCAAAATAAAAGAGTGGCAGCCCTCAAAATTCCAGCATACCCAAATCCCTAGAAGAGCCTCTAGTAGTAGTTCACTCCTTGGACAACCACGTATCTCAGGTCCTGAGCTGCAGATGAAGACTTTAAGGCCACATGTGCTCAAACATTAAGTTCAAAAGGATGTGAGGTGAGATAATAGTCAACTTAAAGCATTGCTTCAAATCCCTAGGTCTTGCTGATGAGACAACTTTAACTAAAGGATGCCAAAACCTGCTGAGAAGAAACGTGTTGCTGATTAAAGATCAGAACCGAATTTTAGAGTCCCCTCTTGCAGAGGCAAACTCACACTGCTCTTGTAAGAAGACAGCAGATGTACATACTACACTTCAACCTTCAACTCATCTTTGCTTACTCTTCACACCTTTTCTTCAACACAAAAAAGACAGCAATTAGCCACTGTAATTTCCTGATTGTCACCAACCCTACTATTCAGACTCCAAACATTACTATAAATATTTTTCTTCTAAAAAACAATTTAACAAGTTCTTGCTAGATAATCTATTTCACAAACTAACAAAAAAGAAAAACTGATCTATAGTATATAGGTAACACTAAGCTTAGGACTCTGCTGCAGCAAACAAAAATATTATTTTTACAAACCAGTCATGTTCTATCTAATAAGTGTTCAGTTTTTGCTCTTCCTTGACCTTTTGGAATGCTGGTCCTGAATATCAGTGCTCTCTGATGGTTAGCAATTTTCATATATTATTAATCTTAAAATCTATGTTAAATTATTCATGTATTAACATCATCCTTTAGCTCAATTTATTCCCTTCTCGGTGTTTACCTTGATGGTTAAATAGAAAGCAAAATTTAAATTATTCTGCAAAATTAAAAAAAGCCCAATGTCTCTTCCAACAGACTCTTCATTTCCCTGCTTGACCTTGGCATATCTTCCTGTTTCTGTTCCACTTTTTAACTGAGAATGGTTAACATTATACAAAGAATTCTAGAGTTCCGTTCATGGATAATAGCAACTCCTTTAATGCATCACTGTAGTCAGCATTTACTTTTTCCACAATTCCGTGTCTTGTAACTACCTAACATTCTTTGGTTTTGTGTTGCTTTCAACTGGTTAAGAATTTCTTCCACAATTCCTTTGCTTGCAAGGTTACAACTGTAAACCCTCATTCTTTAAATTGTTATTGTACTTATTTCATACCCTAGTTCTCAGGATCACCCAGTTCTTTCTGTGTAGTACTACAACTCTCTTCTATATTGCCAATGCCTCCCAACTCTTCATCATTACCAAACTAAGACAGCAAAGTTTTAATTGCTACATCAAGACCTCTATTAAATATTTAATAGGATTGGTCTCAAGACTGATCTTCAAAGAACTAATTTTATACCCTCTGATACTCAGATTTGATGGATTTTCGATTCAATATTACTCACCATAGTTTGCCTCTAGTTACTCCCCTATCCTGTCAACAATTCAGGTGTTATCCCTACCTTTTCACCACAGTAACAACGTGCAGCAGCTTTAGTGTGGTCTAGAAAATAAAAAAGGGGACTACTCCATTTCCCTTAAAAACAATAATTGCTTCACCAAAGACAGTTATGAGAGCAGGTTAAAACACCTATTTCAGTTTCACTTACCTTGTTTTCTCCTGGAAAGCACGTTCAAAGCCGCACACTTACCAACGCCTTGTCAGCAGGGCGGCCGCGTTCCCATCCCCGTCCCCGTTTCCCTCCCCTCCCGTGAAGGCTGGCACTGCTCCCGCTGTTCTCCCACCAAACGGCATCACAGCGCTCCACCTCTCCGGCTCCCGGGCCGGGCTCTGCCCAGGGCCCGTCCCCGGTCCCTACCCGGGCCTGGCACGGCCCTGGCGGGGGTGACAGCGCCCTGCCGCGCCCTGCCGTGCCCTCCCCGGCCTCCCGCTGCC
>VZRQ01000111.1:257675-282770 GCA_013397975.1 Machaerirhynchus nigripectus | reverse complement strand
CTCAGTTCTGGGCCCGTCAGTTCAGGAAGGACATTGAGGAGCTGGAGGAAGTCCAGAGGGCGTGCAGCTGGTGAAAGGTCTGGCGCACAAGTCCTGTGAGCAGCTGAGGGAGCTGGGGGTGTTTAGCCTGGAGCAAAGAGGGCTCGGGGGTGATCATATTGCTCACTATAACTGCCTGAGAGGAGGCTATAGCCAGGTGGGGGTCGGGCTCTTCTCCCAGGTAACAAGTGACAGGACGAGAAAACATCACCCCCAGCTGTGCCAGGATGGTTGGGGTTGGACATCAGGAGGAATTTTTTCACAGAAATGACGATTAGACACTGTCCAGGGATGTGGGAGAGACTCCAGCCGTGGAGGTGTTTAAGGACTTAAAGACTAGACCATGGTATGCTGTTCCAGCAGAGGTTGGACTTGATCTCAGAGGTCTTTTCCACCCTGATTCTGCGATTCTGCACTTCTGACGCTGCTGTGTGTGTTCTCCCTGTAACACCACAAAAATCAGCAAGCTAAAAACTGAGGCAAAACTACAGTGCCTCTGTTCCCACCTCAATTCAGCACCAAGGTTCTCTGGGTAAAAGTGAAGGGGGGTGGGGGTGAGAAGGGAGAAAGGGTAGGCGCTGAAGTTGTTTGACTTCACCCAAAATATTAATGTAGGGTTGTTTTTTTTTTCATGGATGATACCTCAGCAAGTCAGTAAGCAAACCACAACAGTCTGGGCTGCTTGGAAGGATCAGAAGAAATGTGTGCCTTTCCCAGGCAATGCCTAGGTGGCAATAGCCTGCTCAACCATTACATCAGTTACAGACACTCACAGAAACATTATAAACTAGTATGTAAATACTTTTTCTTTGCTAATAGAGTAGCACTTTTTCCCATCAACCCTCCCTGTTGTCCTTGAACAGTTTTTGGGGAAAACGAAGAAAAGCAGAGTCTCAGCACCCATTCTCACTAGTAACTAGAGTTGTAAAAGCTCTAAAGAACAGTGCACAGTCAAGGAATTACACTGAAGATTTTTGGGTTTTTTTTTTTTGCTTTATAATTCAGGACTTCAACAATGGGTTTATTATTTTCAGACAATTCATTTTGAAAGACAGTATCTAAAATAAATTAAGGTCCTCTTCTCTTATTTTCTGAAATACACAGTCATCTTAATTTGGCCTAACTAAAAATCTTTTCCTTGAGATAGAACCCAAATTAACTTCATGCAGTGGAACAAATGAACAGTTAGAAGGGCATGCTTTCAATAATTATAGGTAGATCCAACCCTAATGGGTTAAATCTCATGTAATACTTGCATGAGTTCAGGTTCATCTCTTTGAGATATTTCAGAGACAATAGAATTTTTTTTTCCTGCTGGAAGAGAACACAAGAACAGTTGTTTCTGCTCTAAGGCTTATTACAATGTACTGTATGTGTGGATTGAGCAGCAGTTCCAAATGTGCCAACATCATATTATTTGGCATTATAGTGACCACAAGGACATATATGCAGGTGCTTTAACTGCCTATCAGGCCTTCTGAATTAGATTGACTTCTGTTAATCACACATTCTTCAACCATAACAACTGCATAAATGTTACCTTTCAACACTACTTTTACTAAAGGCTACCAAGTACTGTCTGAAGCTCCTGAATATCATCTGGCAGGTATAAGCAGGCAAATTATACTATTCCGTTGTCTGTATCTGCAGTTTCCTGTTGTACTAAAGAAAATTTATGGCACTTATTTTTCTTCTTGATATATGTTTGTAAAGTAAATGTCCTGAAAATCTAATAAAAGTGTCTGTCATGAAGCTATGGTAACCATGCTGCAATAACATCAAGGCATTAGGAAGCCAGAACCAGGTTTTGCATACATTATCTCTGTAGAAGTTATTTCATGCCTGTTCTAAAAGACTTTAGAGCAGAATTGTCTAGGTGCAGGCACTTCTACATCACAGCCCACTATCTGCAAAGTCCACCTATGCTTCTTCATTCTCCTACTAAATCTTACTGCTGCACTAGATTGTGTATTCAGACAAGAATTTTCAGGCTCTTATGCTCATCTAGTAGTATCATGTACTCTCTACTGGATCAGAAATCAAATAAAAGTTACATTTTTCTTCTTGTGAGTCAGCAGGAAATATTTGGTGTAAATTTCCAGAGTCTTTAAACATCAGTTAAAACTTTTCTCCAACTCAGAGTAAAGATCTGTAAGACTCCTGGGGATGCTAATGCCAAAATTATAAAGACACAACTCAACACTTTTTCAAATGAGAATGTACAAAAGGTAAACTTCTAATACATTTTTCAAGCATCTTGCTTGAAAAAAAAATAGAGAAATAGCAGAGGAAATCCTTAAGAACCCTAACATAGCGATCACAGCATTTAGAAGCTAGCTAAGAATGGTTTAAGATTTTACATTAATTCTCTAAAAACACAGGTTAGTGTATGAAGCCCTAAACCACTTCAAATTTGCTGTATAAAATGACATATACCATTCCATACTATCACTGTTTAACGCAAGAGCGTACCTTGACTGGCTTTAACAGCTCTATTCTAATTATCAGCTTTAATTTTCTTGGCTCACTGAGTTTTGTATCAGCAGCCAGACACAGCTGATAAGCTCAGTGGTTTTCTGTTGCCCTGTCCAAGGCTATTCTTCTCACAAAAAAAAAATTTTAAATATGTTCAGGTCAGAGCAATGGTCTCAAGCCCAGAGTGCCACGAAACTTAATCCTTTGCCACAGGAAAGCCACTAAACCACATCTTCAGTCTCCAGCACGGGTGCAATTCTAGTCAGAAAATGTTGTCAGCGTTGTCTCTCTTAATATTATTTGCAAGTTATTTATGAATGCTGAAGGCCACACCTAACCTAGAATCTCATCTCCAGTGGTTACAAGTACTGAGCACTTCAAAGAAAGGGGCAAGAGAACCCACTACACAGTTTAATCGATTTGCTTATTGAAGAGCAGTTAGTGATTGGTTTTATGGTTTCTGAAGGTACAGCAACATCACTTTTTTCTGAATTCAGATTGAGTTTTTAGAAATATTTTTCTTTTAGAAATATTTTTCTTCAGCGAATCACACACTGTAATAGAGGTATTTATTTTAATTCACTTTATATTATTCCCTTTCATTCAACAAATGACTTGAAAGAGCAACATCTTTTAGTCATTTAGCTGTTCAGGAACTATCAGCAATGGATACTGATTCCTGCAAATGAACTTGGAATTGCATCTTTTATGTGATGGGAATGTCTGTGTATGGATATGTAATGTCAAATTTTCCAAATGGGTATGATTCCCAACTAGAGGGAAAAACAAATGCATAAACAATCCTAGTGTAGAATCTAAGTACGAGTCTGTAAAATATATCAGCAGGTGCATGTGGATATACTTACCTGATCTCCAAATATATTCTGTCTTTCTGTAAATTTCAAATGTGTCATTCAGAAACACTTGCAATAAGCAAATAAAATGAAGCAAGTTGTTGAACATGTTGAACATCATGCTAAAATAAAACTTTTTATTCAGACATGTTTTTTCCCCTCTTCATCCTCCCAAAATTCAAGTTTTCCTCCTTTTCCTAGCCAAAGAAGTTCTTACTAAATTTTTTAGAAGTTTACCTAACCAGAAAAACAGAGGTCGGGCTAAACAACACAAGCAAGAACACATTTTATTTACATTTTGGAGACAATTTCTCACTCACTAACCTGTTTTTGTTGGATGCTGGATTTCTTACTATTTTTCATTTATTCAGGCATCTTGATCTCTGGAACAGATTGACAAATGTAAATTTAGAATAAGCTGAAATGCTCTTCTAAGTACTGTAACAAAATATGCTGAGCAAATCAGCATTCAGTTACACCCAGCAGCAACAGTGTAGGAAATGAACTGGCATCGTGGCCCTTCTCTCATAATTCTCTGTTTTAGTACTAACTAAAGTACTGTTTAGTATCAACAGCTTATTAGTTACATAATGAATGCTAATCTTAATAATCAAAATTTACTTCCATTACAAATAAATCTAGAAATAAAGAGATCCAGGCTTTCCCAAGATTAAAACTGGTCTTTTCTTCTGAATCAGTTATAGTTTAAAGCTGTGAAATAACATGCTGTTCGTTGCCTCACTGCTCGCTCTAATCAGCAAGGGCCTAGAAGATCACACCTGGTCTTTTCTTTTTTCCTCATCAGACATTTTCAGTTGGCACACAAAGTCTTTAGATATCACAAGGTTAAATAAAGACATTATTAATGCTGGAAATTAATTTTTTTAAAATACCAAATATCTAAACATACTTCCATCCTGGAAGGCCCACACAAAAGATAGAAGTATTTTAGCTACAAATCAGATTTTTAGTTTATTAACACTTCTATTTAAAATCAAAAATTTTCTCAGTGTGAATGTCATAGATCTCAATTTGGTCTAACATTGCAGCAGATGGAGCAAGCAAGTGAAGTGGGGAAAAATTAAAAGCCAGAAATGGATACAACAGGGTAGTGCAGAACATACGAAAAATTATACCATCTATATCCTTTATCATACTCAGAAAAAGTCAAAGTCAGGGAGACAGAATGTAAAACATATTATTAAAGTTGTGATGATAAATCTTCTAATGTTCAGAATATTATTTCAATAAAACGGAGCAAAGATGTGGTTTTAGTCAATTAATTCTGGACTGAAATTTTGGAATGTGCAAGATACTTTTCCTCAACAGTACTTCTCTTGGCATGGTTGTAAGAGTGATAGAGTCGCAGCCTTATCTCATATTAAATACAAAGTCCTCTACCAACACACATGCTCACCATTTCTTGGTCTTTGGCTGCCTTCATCATCTATTCTGATACCATTTTCTTCAAGCAGCTACTGAACACAAAGGTCTAAAGACCAGAGAACTTTCTGATTTCTTCAAAATGACATACTTGACTCTTCCATTCCTTCTCCAGCAGAAAATTACAGTCCCTAACTACTGAACTATCATTTTCCTGACTCAGTTAATTTGACTGTTCTTAACATCCTTATAGTGCAACAAACAAGCTGCAGTTCCTTATGGCCCAGTCTCAGCATGACTAACTCTGTAAGATTACATTTTACTCTGATCCTTTCCTAAAAGGATTGAGAAATAACCTGTTTTGTGTACAAAATTATCCAGTTTCATGTGCCTGAGTCATTTTACTTAAATCGGAGCTCCAGTGTGTCTTCTTTGCCATCCTTTGCAGCACCCTGGAAAAACAAACAAACAGAAAAACCAAACAAAAACCCTCCAAGCCAATGGACAGACGGAGCAGCTAAAAACAGCATTAATGTGTTCAGCCTTAAATCAGAATCAGTCAATTAGGTTCATTTTATACGGTATACAAATAAACCAGCTGAAATCTCTACCAGAACACTTTCCCTGTAGGAAGGAGCAAGTGGGAGGTAGGAGGGGGAAGTCTTTGCAAGCATAAAGCTGGCTAAAGCAGTTATTTTGCTCCCACACAAAACTCTGACAACTCTACCTCCAAAACGAAAGGAAAGGGGCAGATAAAGCATGGCATGGAATGCTAGGAAAGGAAGAAAATGGAAAAGTAAAGCGAGGTGTTTCACTGCTGTAAAGGCTGCCAAGGGAATATGTTTCAGAATAGGTTTGGAGGGGAATATGGGGAAGTGGAAGAGATTTAAAATACATCACCCCCTTCTCCCCAGACCTTCCAACCTTATTTTTCATGAAGAGGAAGTGAATGTAGATACAAAGTCTATGAAGTACTTATAAGAAAAGTAACCTGCCAAATTCTTAACCTGTTGATTTTAAAGCTGACCTCTTTGATTGGTTAGTAGGCAGTGTTATGCAGCAGCTGATCTCATCATTGCCAACATGGATGTCAGCTGAGCAGCTTTCTTCTGGATAGTCACAAATAAAAGGATCAAGCATCAAGCTGTACATACCACAGAACTGCATTTCTCAAATCTGCATCGGAAACTGCACCAAAAAGACAGAACTAATGCAATTTGCTGTACAGGCAAGTAGGTCTAGTGATTTGGAGAGGAAAAAAAAAGGAACAAAAGAAAAGAAAAAGGGCTATAAGACAAACATTTAAAATTCCTAATACTCTTTCTTCTGGAAGGACACTACAATAGGTTGCACCTTCTAGATGCACCACAATAGGTCAGTGCTTGATTCAGAGAATAGTGCTCTCAGTCCAGAGTTAGAAACTTGATTTTTTTTTAAGAGGATATGATGAGATGGGTCTTTTGGATGATTATCAGATATGATGATGATAAGAGATAAAAATAAGAAGTAAGAAATACTGTGAGCAACAGACCCAGCAGTCTGAATTTTCTTCTGGTTGCCTAAACTGAATGACAAACTTTTGCACCTGAGTTTTGCAGAGAATAATAGCATTCAGTTGAAAACTTCTTGCCAGCCCTGGGGATCCAGCTCATTCTGTTGGGATTTTAAAAAAATATTAACAGAGATAGGAATCTCCTATCTGGTGGTTCAGTATCTGACCAGGAGATGGGAGACCTGGGTTTCTAGTTCAAACGACTCCACAAAACCATGCTCTGTTTTTGAAGTCACAGCCCCTAGTATAATTTCTTAAAAAACCCCACTCCTTTGATCTGTTTAAATTGATTTTTAAAATACCATTTTACCTTTGCTTTGTTTACATTTTTTGTAGAAATTCAAGTTCCTGCATCTGCTTGTCTGTTGGTTTAACCCAATTCCTCTTAACTTCCTGGATTGCCTTAAAAGAATTTTTAAAAATAGCAGCAAAAGTCAGCAAAACCATATTTCCTTTCACATAAACATTCAGAAACACATAGAAATAGAAAGCTTGTAGTTTATTTTTGTTTTAAAAAAAGCCTTTGATTTTAGGACAAGTTCACTCTACACTGTTCTTTCCTCATGAATTAAGAGTTTCCAAAGCTGAGTGTAGGTGTACCACTCAACACACCTACAGTTCACCTACATGCTCTCATATCATGGCAGACTGCCTACACATTAGGAACATTAGGATACATATATCACCTTGAAAATATAGTGGATAGATACCTAAATGTGTCCTTTTTGTGTAATATTTTTCCCATGCATAAGATATAGGTGAGTTAGAATCTCTAATACAAGGGTTTGAAGGAAAAAAAAATCCAAAACACCAGGAAGCCCACTATCAACAACAGCTATATCTAACACTTAGAAAAGGCCCACAAAGCAGTGCCAACAGGAACCACTTAAAAATATGTCAAGAATTTGTATAAATGATTAATTAATGTGGGAAAAGTAACCTTAAGTTTACAAAATCCCTTCAGTTTTACCTGTGTATGTAGCAAGTTCAGTGAAGTTCTACAATCCATCAGCAGTGTATTGAGAGAATGATCCCAAGCCAAGGGGAAAAAAAGTAATAAAACATGAAGAAATGCCTCTGTTGAATGGTGGTTTGAATTTTTCAGCTAAATAAAATGGGAGCACAATCCAGAAAGATGTCATTACTTACCAGATTAAAAACCACCCAACCAAACAACCGATGTGATCTTGAAGTGTGTACTGTACTCATTCTTTATACATTGTAGCAGAATGGAAATAAACTACAGTCAGGTTATCCAATCTCTCCACTTTGATTTTGGTGGTACCAAACATAAAAGTTACAATATGGAGCTAACATTTTTCCCTCCTTTTCTCAAACAACTCTGGCTTTCTCTACACAGTAGTTGGTAAGGCTCCTAGAGCAGCCACTGCCATGCTGCAGTGCTGGCATACAAGACCTAGCCTGAAGCCAGCTAGCTGCAGCACCAAACCACTGTGGAGCTGTGGCAGGCTGACATCAGTGCAGCAGCAGAGCAAACTGAACACTCAGTTATCCACGTGCCGAGGGCACAGCTGACCTGAGCCCTTTGATTTAAAGCAGCCTGGGTAAATCTCCACAACCGTACAACTGGAGCAGCACAGGCTCCACGGCCACTGCTCTGTGTCCTGCAGCCCAGACAGCTCCATTTCCTACCTCTGGGCTAGGAGCAGTGCTAGATGGAGAAGTATCTACTCAGACAGACAGTTTGCCATAGCTGAGAAACATGCAGTTATTTCACTGGACTGCTAGTTCTGCAGTTCATAAAGGCATGTATAGGGAAACAGATAAAGATTTGTAGAGGCCAAGCTCTAATGCAGTAGATTTAAACCAGACAAGCTACCAGCATCAAATAACAGGTTCCTGTGTACCTTCAAGCCAAGCAATTTTCCTTGCTGCCACCAAAAGACATGGTGTGTTCTTCCTCTTCCGCTCCATTCATTCATCTGCTGCAGTCAATACAACTCACTAAGCAAGCAAAAATAGATTTCTTTTTTTTCTTTTTCATTGTAGGGAGAAGTAGACCAGAGCACAACTGCAGCAGGGAGCCATTAGACTGGCCCTGCTATACTGCCTAACTGCCCCCTCGGGGCACTCTGACAAATGGGACCTTGGCACCAGGCTCCCCGTCCCCACGGTTTATCCTCACCCACAAGTCAGCATTACCATTTGCTGCACAGCAAACAGAACCAGGGGACTGACTTAGGCCAAAAAATAGGCCATCAAAACCAAATAAAAAATCAAAAGCCAGTATTTTTAGACCAGGTTAGCTCACCAGTCCAGTTTACCACTGTGTGCCCACACAATTCCACCAGCATAATGGAGGAGTAGCCCAAGGAACAAGCAAATGAAAGGGGAAGAGTGCTCTGCTGTTTAAGCCAGGCCACTTACCAAAAGAAATGCTCAAGCTATGGCCTCAGGTATTATGCATATTAGTGTATAGAAATGAGCGCTTCAGATAAAAAGTAATCCATCTCTGCCCAGAGGGACAGCTTGCAACTCAGAACTCAAAGTTCTCTTTTATATTGTTTATGGGTGCATTTTTATTTGTGGTCACTGCATTGTGCAAGTATAAATATTAGGAGGCAAGGAGCCACAAAACGCCTCTCTATAGATTCTGAAAGAAAGAGGGAATAAATAGCTAGCTACAGTAAAGGATCCTTCAGGAAAACTACAGTGCTAAAATTTAAAACATGCAGCGCCGGAGAAACCAGTCAATTCCAATTAAAAATTGGCCTCAGAAGAAAACAGTCAAGCTGCTGAAGCTTGAAGGCTTCGTAACTAAGTTATGCAGGGAATTTCTTTCTCTGCTTGTAGTAGTCGTCATGCATCTTAGTAGTTTCACTTCAGCTTCTTGCTCACCACTTTCTGATCCCAAGCTTACAGCACAACTCCTTCATGCTCTGAAGACTCACATAAGGAAGTTCAAGTTCTGCCACTTTTTTCACCACTGGGAAAAGAAGAAAAACCACAGAGACATTTGGTGAAATCTAGTGAAATACCTCAACTACTTTCATGTATCAGTTACTGCTGGCTAGCAATGTGCTTTTAGAGAAGAAAAACAATACAGATTGTGGGGTAAACTAAGGTGACAAGCTAGTTATCTTCCTCACTTCTCTGAGTCTAAGCTCTATTACTCACAGAACATCTCTGCTTCCTGACTATGATCTTACAGGATAATCTTCACTCAAAACACAGCTAAGCTTGATAAATGTTACAGGACACATGGATGCAAACTTCCAGGACTGGTGTTTTCTGGAACAGATCACCAGACAAGATGTGTAAAATGTCAATGTACAGCAAGAAAAGCATGTCACTCTTCAGACATCACTTCTTTTCTGCTTACTTTAAAAGAAAATGTAAGTCTAAAGGCCCAAACCTGTAAACACTTAATTCTAAGCCAATAGCATGATTCAGCAGAACACTTAAAACATACCTTTCTAAGCCTGTGAACATCTAAACATTTTTTGGCAGTGCAATATGGGTTACATTTGGACTTGATGTATTTGTGAGGATTATCATTGAACAAGGGTTTGAAGGACAAAGATGCATAGAAATGTGATCAACTGAAAAACTTTTGTGTATCTGATCATATCACAATACAAGGCAAAAATAATTTCATCTGGAACGGCAGTGGAAGATACATTTGAGACATAGTAACTGCCAACTGTGTACTCAGACATATCTTTCACAGCAGAATTAAGAGGGCAAGGGAATAATAAATATAACAGACACAGACTGTAAAGTTCTTACCTCACTAAGTAAGCCTGAGTTCCTTGGTAAGTCCAGTAGTAATTGGATCTTCATTTTAAAGCATTCAGAAGATCACTAACATCTCTATGCCAATGAAAAGACTGAAAAAAGCTAAATGACTGCAATGCCTAACTTAACTCCAGTCAACAGCTAAGACTGTTCACCGTCCTGATGTGGCCTGAGCCTATCCCAGTCACACAGGCCTGGATCCCACCTCATCCACGTACCTGCCCACGTGGGAAACAGGACATCAGCAGACCAATGAGGATGCAAAAGCCTCTTCACACACTCACAACCCTGATTTACAGCTTGCTTAATAACACTGTAGTCAAACTTCAGTTACTGGCAGTTAAGAAAAGAAATATGTAATAATATAAAGGAAAGTAAGCTAGAGACATTGTTTATAAATATAACAAGAGAGCTTCCTGTCCTATTGTTAAACTCAGCATGTGATCTGTAAATTAAGAACTGTTCTATGTAGGTATGGCTATCTGATTAAAGGCCTACCTAGCATACACACCCAATAGTTCCCATGTGGTAAAGTTGCTATGTGACTTGTAAACTCAAAGGGATGATATTCATATGTGAAATCCTTACCCCTACACCACACTCTCTCTTGCCATACTTTGTTCCGCACTACCAGACTTTCCAAGAAGTAGCGGGAGAGAGCTTGAGGGAATTTATCAGACCAGATGTGTCTTTTAACCTGAGCAGGATCATGCAAGCCTTGTTCAGATTTCAGGTTCAGTCACTGCAGCCAACGACAACAACAGCAAAAGAAATCCAAGGGAGGGCTAAGTTAAGCACCTTGTAAAACTTACCAGAGAGAGCTTTATCCTCACAATCTTGAAAGAGTAATAGGCAAAAATATTTTATAAATTCTCTCAACAGACCCACCTCACAAAATGTAACCTTCAAAAACAAAGAAGGTCAGAAGCTTCGCTACACATTAGCATGAACAAGGAAGAAGTCTTCAATATCTATTAACATAAATTAACTGTTTTTAAATTCTCCCTTATGTCCCATTTAACTGCTAATTTAAAAGAAAATATAACCAGTCCCATATTCCAGCATGTGAATTTGTGATGAGTTTTGTAAGTTTCAAAGCAATGTAAAAATGTAATAAAGTAGACTGTTTACTACTGTCATGCATTTATTCTCTAATGCAAGGCATCAGCCATGTGTTTCCAGATCTTTACTACTAAATCCTCAGATCTGTTGTACAGTGAGCACTATGTGCTCTGAGTTAACAATATGGGCATCACAAATACGTATTTTTAAAGGATTTGTGTATTTTCCAGGCTGATAAAGTTCTCTTGTTTTTCTAGGAAATATCTACACATCCTGCCCTTTAGTGAAAACACCAGTCATGTAGTGTTCTCTGTGAAGGCTTCTGACAAGAGCAGACTTGAGCTCTGTTGAGCTTTCATTATCAATAGTGCATAAGGAGAAGAAACCCTATCTGGCTTGACATTTGGGTTGCTTTTAATTTGCTGTGGCCTCTCCACTCTTCTCTGAAAAAGGGCAGAAATAGCACCAACAGAAAATGCAGACAATATTTGCAGGACCAGCTGCACAATGGGATAGTGGGGACAGAAAAATCAGGCAGAGGTGAGCCCACTAACCACTGAATCTGATTGGGACAGTTGTCTTATTCTGGTTTAGGTTCTGAGAAATCAAAGCACAAGTTTAAACAGCCATAACCTAAAAGAATATAGTACCATTGAAGCATTCCTAAATTCCACCGTGACCGTAATCTCCTGAGTTTGCTCAGGAAAGTGGTGTAACAATTATAAGAAATCTCTTCAGTCCTGAGAATACTGCTGTCATAGCTACTCTGGCAGATCGTGCAACCTCATGCTTTGGTCAGAGAGGATGGACTTTCTTTGTCTGAGCATAAGGTGGAAGTGTCAGGTTTCTCTTCTTCCAAAGTGTGCCAATCCCAAAACACTTCAAATTCAGTGTCACAGTGACAGCATTGTAAATTCATCTTCACAGTTCAGAAGGGTTTTCTCCAGCTGTATCAGTTGATTTAAAAAGCAGACATGTTTTTGTGCATGGAAAAAAAGTAGACATCAAACTAAATATCGGTTGGAAAGAATTGTTCACAGTTAAAATTAAAAAACACATTAGTGAGGTTTTTCTTATTCCTGTTAATATCGGGGCTGTTACCAGAGAGGGCAGCAGACCATTAAAATCACTTGTCTCACAGTCAATTCAGACACCAGATATGATGGGAAGAAAGTTTCGTAAGTCCAAACACAAAAGACAAAAAAGTGACTATCATCTTTTATTCTGTCTGCCGCCATGGTGTCCTCACAAATTATTTCAAGACACTAGCCACCGATAACACTAAGCATACCAGATGGCATTTCCAAGGAATGGCAAACACAGATCTCAGATTTAGTATGATTTTGACTGGTTTTATTTATTGGATCAAAGCACCAACTGGTATATGCTGCCTGAGCACCAGAGTATCAGGGAATGATGGTTGTAAAACCTACCTCCACCACAAAATAACAGTGAATGTAGTAACAATTTACAGTGACAAAAGCTAAATAATTTCCAAAAGTCCTATTTCATCCTTAAGACCACAAGAGAGGAAATTTTATCTGCAGTATTTTAAATGTCATTGTTTCTTTACAGTGGCACATAAACATTAAACATATATAAAAGCAACATACAAAGCAATATACAACACCACTGACTGGCTTGGAAATCACTGTGACCCACTACAAACGGACAAGTCTATCAAGCCAAATTACCTTGACCCACTGCAAACTGACAAGTTTATCAAGCAAAAATTATTAATATTTTTTAAAGTATATTAAAAAATCCTTTCCTTACTCAAGGCCCCTATACAAGTTTCTTGTCTAAAAATGTCTCCTTACTTCTTCCATCCTGTTAGCACCTACTTCTCTCTCCCCAAATCAGAATTCCTATCTCCCTACCACCCCCAACGCTTTTTGCCTTCGGCATCTCCCACCTCACAAGTCTCCTGTTGCAGGGTCTAAGGCCGACTTTGACACTTCTGTTCCCCTGGAAGAACCGGTCCCAGCATTGCCTCAGGTGGTGCAAACCCCATTGCAGAACAAAGCCAGCAAGGGGTCACCTTGTGTTATCCAGTTTATGGTTTCTGTGCACAGATAGTGTAAGTTCTGAGGCTGGACTAACACCCATCAGCTCAACAGAGCACAGCAAATACGTGTTCAGCTCCCTTATAGCTATGGCCAGTTGAGAACTACCTTCACAAACTCAGATTGCAATGGCACAGCAGAAACATGGTGCACACTTTTCTGTATGGTGAGAGGAAATTTCAGGATCCCATGACAAAGAGCAGCACCCATCTGACAGATGTGTGCTTTGTTATTGCTTTTAGGATTAGGAAATGAGGGCAACCAAAGAAGCCTTGCTCGTGCACACGTACATGTGTAAATACACAAAACAGGCAGAGCCATTTCTGCTCCTCCCCTCCTGGCATAAGGAGGGAACTCCAGCTGAAAGTTTCAAACACAAACCAGCCAGTTGTGTAAACAATATTTGGTTGCTACTGGTTTCAAATTGTAACTAGCAATTGTTTACTGTGTGTATTGCAACAGCTGTTACAGACATCCCAGAGCCAGAGCTAGAACTGCACCAACACTGCAAACACACAGTTCCACAGAAGGCACCAAGGGACACAAAACAAGTAAAGAGAAGCACGCAGAAAAAAAAGATGCAGTTGTGCACTCAGTTTAAACAGGAGCTGCCAGCCAAGACATAAGTGAAGACTAGATAATTTCTGACTTCAGTGTTCAAGAACTTTCATCCACATTATGCCAAACCAAAGGCAGCTTAATTATGAATTAATGTGTCTCTATATATTTTCTGATTCTATCATATTTGAAGGAAACCTGAACTTGACAGCTAAATGCCATATAAGCAGAAGACATGTAACATTAAGAAGTTAATTGTGGACAATTCTAAGAACCCAAAAATCTCATCTGCAAAACCAGCAATGCCCCCCAGCCCCTCGGTACAATAAACTCCTCAAAGCCCACAGAAAATATTCTTGTATATCTTCAAATAGAGAGGTTTATCCTTTCCTAATTGAAATTATATTAATTTTTGTCCACTTCTCACAAGTGGAAACTTTTAACACAATTCTAGAAAGCCATTACCTGTAATACTCTTTCTTCAGTGTTTGATGTCTGGATATAAAGTCTAATATTGCTGCTGTCAGCGAGGTAAACATTCAAAAAGGCTCTATGGGTTTGGATCTTAAACGTATCCTGTCAGGTAGAAATGCAACACTGTTTTATTGATTTCCATATTGCTGAAATCCTTCTGAAGATGCTGATGCTCCATTCCCTATTTACCCAAGTAAAAGAAACAATTGAGATTATCATTTAGTACACATAAAGTTATTAAAATTACTATTAAAGGTTGCAGATGACAAAAAATAAATATGCAGAACAACAAATGGAAATATACTGAAGAATTAGAGGAGGATCTTTTTGAGGTTAAGTGACACAGGCTACCTGGTGTCTCAGTGTTTGTAGGCATGACACAGTCGCTTCCTAAGAAGTAGAGACTCCAAAAAGAGGAGGTGGATAGACAACTGCAGGTGAATATTCAAAGCCACAATCTTGCCAAAAGGAAAAAGTTCATCCCTATACCTACACCTAAGAAAGTATCTGGTGAGAATAATGAGCCTACAGTATCTGAATAGACCAAGCCACTGCTACAGGAATACTGTGCAGTGCCAGTGCCCAAGGTCCAAAACACTGCACAGCGAGAGGGGTATAAAAAAGAAACACGAAAGCATTTAGGTCATGAGAAAACAGGTCTCAAATAAGTGACCTCAGAGAACTGTCTTATATGTAGACATAATAAAGGAGTGATTTGCAATCTGGAAAACTAAAGCACAGAAGCCAGATCCATTGGCTGTTAGCTGATGATACACAGTCAGACTAGAGGCAAAGCTCACATTTCTAACAGTGAGATAGTGCACAGAAATGGGTTATTCTCTACTGGTTTTATATCAAGACTTTATATGTCCCTAAAAGACTTTCCTGAGCTCATATTTATAAACTGCCATGCCTTGCCCTGCATGAGAAGTCTGTTACTCATTTCAGGAAGATGAGGACTGGTTTGAGAACACCCTTGGGATTCCATCTGGATTAGGTGGCAGAAACTAATCACTGCAGCTCCTCCTCCTGTTGACTGCCCTGTATCAGAAGACAGCAATGGTCCTAGCATTTTTGTTAATTGAGAAGAGATACTTCCCTTGACAATCATAGCAGAGGAAAATACTGGAATTGTAGATAACTGCATGCAACATTAAATTTTTGTTTATTGTATCCACCTTTGCTAGCTTGGCAGAAAATATGGGAGGGTTTCTGGGAACCCTTAGGTTTCAAGTACTCTTGGCATCTTTCTGCAGAGTCTTCATGGTGTCTGTGTATAGGAGCATCTCCCAGCTCCCGCAAGGTTAGCAAGAGCAGGGTGGCAGAGCTGACATTTATGCTGTGTGCTCTATTACCCCTCTTTGGGTACCCTGGAGAAAATCCTAGGATGCATGACTCCAATTAACTGACTCTGTTCAGATTGGTAACTTTTTTTTTTTCAGTCAGAAAGGCTATACTTTCCAGTAAATCTGACTCAATTAAGAATTGTTTCAAGGTAAGATCAAGTACAAACAGCAAGTGTTGGTTTGGGGGTTTTCCCAACAAGAACTAAAAATTAAGAACCTGTTATAAAAGTTTGTAGAATATGTGGGGAAAAGTTGAGGAAAGCCAAACCAAAACAATCTTTCTTATTTAAACAGACTTCTTACAGATTTTCCTGACACCCAGTATTTCACCTATTTGCATATCCACACACCTGTTTACGTGTATTAAGGAATAAAAGAAGCTCTTCTCAAGGCATTGAGTCCTTCTAGGGATTTAATCTTTATCCCCAAATCTATTTCTTTCTTATCCAGGATATAGGTCTAGTTGTTCCTGGTAATTAAAATAAGTGCTACTGTTGCCTTTCCCTGGGCTTAGAATTAAAAGCCAAACACAGCTAGAGGGAAAAAAAGGGTTTTACCTCGGTATTTATTTAAGGATCCTCAGGTGCGCCACATCCAGGTGGAATGCATCGAAATGCACTCTAGAATGCACTCACATGATGATTCACATATAGTTATAGGCCTTGCAAATCAGCATAGCTATCAAAGATTCCCCAATGAGAGGCTTGAGAGAAGCCCCCGTCCTGAGGAACCTTGCCCCTGGATGGGCCTATCTTGGTTTACAGAATGTGCTCTGGAGAGGACCTTGGTGTCTGGGGCTTTCTGACCCAACTGCGAGGCTTCCAAGATGTTTGGTCTCTTGGCTTAATGGAACTTTGGGTCTAAGCTGTTATCAGACTTAGGGAATTACAAGTATGTGGGCTAAAAGCACTAAGCATACATAAAAGCTGTATAAAAGGGTATATGAAAGGGTATATAAGAGGGGTATATAGAAAAGCAAAAAGTCACCATGGCATCATTAATTTCTTCTGTGAAGATACAAAAGCCCTTCTGTTTCTTACAACAGAGGATCATCTGCCATGCTTTCTTGACTACTACTTTCCTCACAAGGGAAGGAGCAGACACTTCCTCACAAATACCTTTGGCGCACGTATTTTGGTGTGAAACACTTCACGTGATAAAAATGTACGTGAAGTGTGGAACAAACCTGGGATGCAAACATCAGGATGAGATAAAGACCTACCTCTCATTACTGACTCTCAGCAAGGAGCAAGCAGATCACTACAGAGCCAGTTTAGTACCTAGGGCTCAGCAGTGCTGGGGGCTAAAGTGTGTTCAAAGGCTCAAGTACCGCAGTAAGTGCTTCCGGGTGTGCGCTGTTCATGATGAAGCCTCCACAGGGAAAGGACATGGAGGACTTCATGCATCTATTTCTCCAAGATCCTCACTACCACCCCTGCAGTTTTTACAACCTGGATACAGGGCATGTCATCCACTGTGGCAGCCCAGGGCTGGGAACACAGATGTCACATTACCCTTCTGCCACTCCAAGGGAGTCCCATCTCACAGCACACTGCCCTAGTTGCCACCTCTCTACTCAGCAATCATGAGTGGAAAAAAGACAAGCATGATTCAAAGTTCCAAGCTACTTCCAAGCAGTTTGAATTCTCCAAGAACACTGTGCAACATATCAGTAGGCAGATTAATGTGAGGATCTTCAAGAAAGGATATGTTAGAGGAAATAAAATCTATCCCATCTAGAACAGTCACATTAAGTATCACTGTTTAATACTTAAACCAGTGGTTTCCACAGCTGTCTTTTTAAAATGGCGTTATTTTATCTTATTTGATTCTAGTGAACTACAAGCACAGCTTCACATCATGGCATTGGGGACAAATTCACTACTTATTTCCAACTTTTGATTACTGTTCTTTTTAAAATGGCATGTAGTAATAGAACAAGAGAGAATGGATTTAAACTGAGGGTGGGTTTAGATTAGATATTAGGCCAAAAATCTTTACTGTGAGGGTGTTGAGACATTGGAACAGGTTGCCCAGAGAAGCTGTGGATGTACCATTCCTGGAAGTGTTTAAGAACAGGGTGGGCAGGGCTCTCAGCAGTCCGGTGTAGTGGAAGGTGTCCCCACTCATGGCAGGGAGATTACAACTAGATGATCCTAAGGTCTCTTCCAAACCAAACCATTCTATAATTCTGTGATTCCCTTAGTAATGTTGTGAAACAGCAAACCAAAAATAAGAATAATCTTAAACTGTTGTATTTGGGGATTCCCCTCCCCCCTTCCTTTAATCACCTGCTTTTAACCCAGAAGGCAGAACTGTCCATGCCAGAAACTCCACACATTGTTCCGTGTTACAAATATTTGTGTTTAGCCTCTTATCAGTGAAGTATTGTTGAGACCAAAGAAAATTACTTACGTAAAACAAAAGGAGGAAACAGTGCAGTCTGTAAGGCAGGAGAAGACAGTGTTAAGTGAAGAAATACAAATACAGATGTCCCTAAAATAACACAATAGAATCCAGCAAAGGTTTAATACAAATACAGCAGAAAAAACATTTACCAGTGTTAGCAATGATCCATTCAGTAAGTGCATGTGGCAGTCCTAATCACTTCCAAAATGGATGGAAGTTTCTTTTAAATAAGAAAAAGAATTTTTCTGAAATTTTGCTGCAAAATTTCTTTTTGCAGCAAAAGCTCAGATTTTTTCCCAAGCAACTATTTTAGTTTTGGAAAGAGCACTGGAGTCTTATCTACTCAAAACAGGCACCAACATAAAGAAACCTTGTGTTTTGGCAATAGTAGATGTTCAGTAGAACTATTCATGTTTCCTACACTTTTTCACCTGAAATTCAGAAAACACGCCATGTAACTTGAATTGGACACTTTCTTGTATCTAATATTGTTTGAATATCCCCTTAAAAGTGTCACTATTACCTGTACTAAAATCTTCTGAAACATCTAGAACTGCTGTGTACTACCCACTAGTCTGTCCCAACAGCTTAAAGCACAGCTCAATCATTAACATAGGAATACAGAGTAACATCGAGCTGGTAAGGCATTTTCTTTGGGTTTTGGTTTTGATGAAAAAAAGAAAAGTTTTCATAAAGAAAGAAAAACAGAAACAAACAATAAACCAACAGAAATAGAAACAAACAGAAAGACCTCAAAAATATGTATGTTACATAGCAAGAAAGATATCTAGATATCTTTTTATCCCTCCCATTTTTCCTTTAGAGAACTTCAAGTTAAGTGATTTTGTTTTAACAGGAGTCAACCAACCTGAATCCTCAGCAAGCTCTCAGCTGTCTCTCTTGCTCAGCTAAGAAGCATGGACCATAAAAGGAGAAAGGACGAGAATGAGGTCCTTATTACAACATATTTGAAAAGAACAGCAGGTCAGGAGACTGAACTGCATCTTAACATTGAAACAAAAATAAAACAGACATCCTTGAATTAAAATTCTTCAAAGCTTTCTATGCCAGAATCCTTGCCCTTTGGCCAGCATACAGTACAAGTCTGAAAGTATAGGAACTTCCCATATGAAATTCAGATGAAATTTAGTTGTATGTCCAGCTGCACTTTTGATATAGAAGTTAAATAAATAAGAAACACAACCTAGTTTGATATGAACAAAAACCATTTTTAGACCAGTGCTGAAATCTTAGATCCTCAGTCTTCTATTTGTGTACATACACATCCAAACACATTTGTGAGTTACTGAGTGAGAAGAGAGGAATGTTCCAAACATGCATTCCTCCATTGTTTGCACAAATGGTGTGTTACAAGGCCAGGGGAGCAGAGATTGCATGGTCAGAGACAGGGGCTCTAGCCAAGAAAATGCATCCTGTAATCAGACCAGCTTTGATTCCTGGTAACACCTTCAGATTTCTGGGTCACATTTTACCTACATTTCCAGTACCATACACACCACAACTCTCTTATGGTATTCAACCCTTGGCTTCTTGCTTGCTTTCAGAAAGAAAACCACCTTTTATCAGAGTCCTTTGGTGAAGAACCACATATGAACGTTACTTTTTGTCTGTTACTAGGCTCTGCTGTGTTATATTTGCTCAAGTACTCAAACTTTTCATCTGTCCTTTCATCAGCACCTGAATCCTTTTTCTCATGTTAGAGGCTGCTGTTCAACACAGACTGGAAAAGGTCAGCCTCCTCGACTGCCAACTCCAAACCTCTGCTGCTTCAAGGAAACATGTCTCAATTCTATTCATAAGTGCATAATGGCTGGCTGTCCTCACAGCTGCATCCTGTATACACCACATTATTCCATGGATGCCCAACACAGACAGACCACAATCTCAGGTTACATTCAAGGATATCGATGAGTTGCATGGAAATGAGACGGATAGGGATATTTTCACCTGCTCATACTGTCTTTCTCCTGATGAAGAAGGAGAAGACACAACACAGTCACAAGGTCTCCTCTTGTTAGTGGCTTCTTGCAAGAACCGCATTTGTCTTTAGGGGCTGGAGGTAGTAAGTGATATAATGAACCAGTCTTTCCAGCTTGGTCAAGTTTGCAGAGTTTGGAAGAGTGGAAGGGCAGGGGTTTTAGGGGCTAGGTCATTCAACTCTGTGTTCAACTCTACTACATGATAGCATTGGTAAATACTTCAGCAATGTTTGTTTTGAGCAAAACATCCATTCTCTCAAGCTGTCTCCCGTTGTTTTGGGTGTTGTGCTGTCCCCTGACAATTGCTCCCATGAGATAAGTTACTGGGGCAACAGCCAGAGTATGCCTGCTGTAACCTCTGCAGCAAGAAAAGGTGGTGCCAGGCAAACACAAGCGCCTGGAAAGCAGGGTTAGCCAGCACAGGCTTGTTCCAAACTTGGAAAGTTGGCCCTGTTAGATATGGTTGGAGGATACAGCTGGTTGGTGTGATGCTGAGTGCAGACACAGATGAGCCATGTTCAGTACTGTCAGGCAGCTGCAGTAAAGCCATGGTCCTTGCACAGCACTCCCACTCCAGCACACACTTCACAACCCCATTCAGAAGAAACACAGGACAAGGAACAAAAAAGTCTTAAAATCAGTTTGATTTTTCCCTTTGCATATTGTATTTTAGTCAGTGACACATACAAATCTCTTCAGGTAGAAGCTTAAATACTGCTGTCTAAGGCAAACGAAGAAAATGAAGTAAGTACTAACAGATTTTCTGAGAGAATAGCCCTAGTCTCTCTCATAATAAAAGATAGAAGTGAAGGTGAAAAAAGGTCAGCAATAAAATTTTTAGGGAAAAAATATCCCTACCCTAGCAAGCTCATTCACCTTTGGTTTCCTATCTTCTCATTCTATTAAAAATGAAGGTTTCTATTATAAAAGCTGCCCTGGTTTGACCTGCGGACACATCTGTGCTCAATAAATTGCTGTGGTGGCAGAAAAGTGACTGCTTCCTATTCATCACCACCTGCAGAGTAGTCCCTCTGCCACTTCTTCCGTATCCGCTGCCAGGTTGCTTGCACAGGTGTGTGCTAACTTGTTTCACGTTGCCAAGACTGACTACTCAAGGCCAGTCCATGCCATTGCCAGAAAAGGAACATACTTTTTCAAAATTTTAATGATTTTTTAAATTCAGTAATCATCCCTCTTGCAATATGACATGAGCAAGTTTGGGGTAATGCCTGGTTTTAACACTAAGTATCAGTAACACAGAAACATTCACTATGTCTTCCCTCCTGAGAAACATGTAGGACACGAAGTGCTGCCTACACATCTTCAACCACGGGGAAGAAAAGAACAGCACAGAGGTGCTTTAAGAATGATTTTCACTCTGTGTCTTTCAATGCTGTTAGAGAAATTTTGTTACTCTGACATAGAACATCTCTCAAGTCACAGTATGCTAATAAATACTAGAACATGCACAACAAGGCCAGTTTGTTGTGTAGATTCTTTAATAGCCAAAATGAATACTTATCCAGCTGTCAGTCACACCAAAAAAAGGCACGGTGCACAGGTAATGACAATGAATGCACGCTTGTCTTTCACAGAGTTATTTGATCTTTATTTGGAGATTGTTCTTTGCCATAATAAAAGAACACACAAAGCACTACTGCTATTTGTATTATGAAACAGCGTTTATGTAAGCACAATCATTTTAAGTTTTAATTGTAAGCAAATAAAACTGTAGAACTACTATCTTTGCCAACCAGGAAGCCTAAACATAGCTTATTAAAATCCACTGTATTGTGGAACAGAAATTTGGGTTCATTTTATGTCTTAGGAATGTACTGACCTTGTACCATTTAAGGAATAATTCTGTGCCTATCTTGACCTCTACAAAATAACTGACTGCTTTTGGTAGCACAGTTGACACATGCCTTTATAAGCATACACATGTGTATATAACCTGTAAAATTAGTACTGCACATGTACTTACCAAGTCACCTGTCCTCACCAAAAGGGCCTGGTAGAGAAAAAACTAATATACATTATATCTGCTGGTGCGTTAAGAGAAATCCACAGTGTTGTCATGTCAAAAGACATCTTCAAACACTGGAAACTGATACTTTGAAGAATTATTTCCTGCCAGAACTTTGTAGAAGAAAAGTCAGTTGGCAGTGTTTGACGACATATTGCAGGCACTCCTGATGGATTTAACTTTCTTTAGCAGCCCTGTGATCAGTCTCCTCAAGACTAATTAAGACTCAGCAGTAATTGGGAGTCATCTGTAGGGCTATAGCAGGCATTGGATCAGAACTAAAGAGACTGCTTCTCACAATGGAAATCAGAAATCATTCACTGTCTTTAGCACTTCAGTAGGTCTGAATTTAAGAGACTGTAAATAAACAGTATCTTTTTATTTACAAAGTATGTAGGAAAAATCTTTCTAGAATTTGTTAGGAATACTTATTCACATCTTTTTCTATAGCCCTCCTGAACTCCCCTTACATACCTTAGTCACACATAGCAAGGAAAGAGCTCTTGAGACACAAACCTCTTATTTGGTCCTTCAAAACATGCCCACTTCCCAGAGCAGTTCACTTCAAGCAAGGTTACCACAGCACACCAAGCACTTCCCAGAAAACCAAAACAGCATCCCCTCCCTAAAAATGCTGTGGAATCATACTGCACCCACCTGCTCCAAAACACTATTATTCTCATTAGAACCACAGCGACAGGAAAGGAGGAATGGAAAAGGGATGTACGGCAACTTGCAATAGTCAGACACAAGCAAAAGTTATCAAGGCACCAAGCCTGCTAAAGAAAGATCACACATGCCATGGACCACATTAAAATGAATTTGAAAAGTCATCTAGGCTACAACAACCTAAATATATGCCAGATTCTGCCCATCACTACAACTGCAAGATAAGAGAACACGACATTTTCCCAGCAGTCATCAATACACTCATCAGTGCAAACCACTGACACTATCAAAAAGCATTTACAATTGCAAAATCCAAGAATGTGTGTAATCCTTCTATTGAGTTCTCACAAAGACTTTCCTGTGAACTGTTTAGAGGCAAAAGATTCATCAGATATGCCACAGAATATAAAAACAAAGCAAGCAGTTCTTTCCATGTGAGAAACAAGTTTGTACATGGAGAAAAAAACAATAGCAATGCTATTATTATTGCCACCCAGGCTTCACAGAGAGCACTCTGTCATTGGAACTCACTGCTGTACAAGGCAGAGTGATATGCTAAGAACGCAAGGAAAGGAAGATAGCAAAGGAATTCTTGAACTTGGGAGGTAGGATAATATTTCAACTCTTTCATATGACAAATTATTTGGCTGAAAAATTCAAAACTTACCTGCTGTAGCTTTCAAAAAGAGTCTATGAAGACATCACTATTTGTAATATTTGAATCCAAAGTTACTGAAAAACAGGAGGAAAATGGGGAGGGAGGAAACCAAAAGTAGCCAACAGATGAAAAACATGGCCAGTGTCTCAAAACATGACTGTTGACCTAACAGTCAGTCTTACTTTACTCATCCTTTGGTTTCTGCCCAACTGCCTTTATCAGTCTATTAGATCACCAAAGCTATGAGCAGGGCAGAATATGAGCAGCAGAATGCTGCTCTTCTTCCAAAGCAAGACCTCAGTAAGGTTCTTGGCCATGTAACTCTGTGGTCACTCATGGCCAGTAACTTTAAAAGAAATGAATATTCAAGTGAAAAAAGATAGAATAATCACTAAGTAAAGCTTTAAAGACTAACCCTGAGTTTCTGTTTTGTAAGTCTTGGCACAAAATATCTGAGGCCAGAGGCTACAAAACCACTTTAAGCTCATCCCCCCGCACACCCTTCTTTTTGGGTAGTTGAAATGGATTTTTTCTTTTTTCTTGGCTTACATGAAATTCACAAGACCTATTCCAGGGATCCTGCAGATCCCTATAACACAGCACATTGCACTGAGATTTAATTTTTCTACAAGCTCTTCCTATAATTCTCATAAACCTTTTTGGAAACCCTTGAAGGGAGGAGGTCCATGTTACACTTCTACCTGTCCTAGGGCCTGTCTTTTTTGCATCTGTCTTTTACACACTGGGTCCCACGTCAACTCTGGCAGTTGTGGAGCAGCAGGGGTGGGTGGCTCCACTCAGTGATCCAGAGGGACAGAGAACGGACAGACTACAGGCTGTTCAGTGTGAAACTGCACTCTTACATTTTGGGAAACCTACTGAAAGGCAGCTGCTTCAGAAACAAGAGAAATATGATACCCTGATGTTCTTAACCCGGTGAACCAACAGCCAGGACAGGGCTGCAATACTTAGCCACAGCCTTTTAGGTACACCCTAACTCAGCTCAGTACAGAAAGTAGAGCACTCTGCTGTCACAACTGTAGACACATCCTTGAAGGTTTAAGCCCACAAATGAAAGCTGATCAGGTTGCTATAGCCAAGCTTGCCATTCTGGAGATACTGCTCCAGCTGCAACTGCCTTTCTCTCATCTGCTATTGGTTTGGCCAGTGTCAGGTAAAACTTTGGACGGGAAAGCAGGCTCAGCACTCCAAAAAGCTGCCTCAGCTGTAAAACAGACAAAGGAAAGCTCAACAAAATGAGGAGGTATCCACAGTTTCCAAAGAGCTTTCAGTGCTCTCTTATTTGGATAGCAAGACATGATGTCCTGCAAAAGGCACAGAGCACCCACCCAGAACCTCCCTGATGGACCTCAGGGCCCACAGCAAGGGCAGTGCCTTTATCAGGGCAGCTACCAGAAGACAGCCCAAGTGAGCAACCTCTTTTTGTGTGAAGTCCATTTTTAGAATCTTACCACTTCTGAGCTCCTTCTCCAAGCCACAAATGTTAGTATTATATTAACCTTATTATCAGCTAGGTCTTATACACAAATAAGTTCTGTTTACATATGTCTTCTCTTCACAGTATGTCCATACCGGATTTCTTTGTTCTGTACCCACATAACTATTTTTTACGAGCTGGTAACTTCTGTCTTTGGCTTGTGCTACTTCAGAGGCTTTTACTCTTTTGTCTGTGAGAGGTGATAAAAGTTATCGGATCATCTAATATTGACAAGGGGGGAAAAACCAACCAACTAAGAAAAAAAAA